>JAQGAP010000024.1:0-118213 GCA_034697805.1 Orchesella bifasciata
GGCTATGTTTATGTCCTTAGCAAATATCAACCATGCAAAAATCCATTGCTGAAACATTTTGCCCAGAATTAACATGCAGAAATGAGCTACTCTCACAAGTAAGTTCCCAGCTCAGTATTGTTCAGGAAACAGAAGGGAAGTGAAGCGAGGAAAGAGCTGCAGACTTTACCGTAAGTACGCATTATTTTCTTTTAGAATTTAATTATTATTCAAGATTCACTACTAAATATTCTGAAACCGAATACAATTCAAGTCCAGTTCGTTAGTTAAGTCATTGTTGATGGAAGGTTTTTCCCCCATTGACAGTCGCGTTGTGTGCGGTTCTGTTGGAAGCTGTTGTTGTGGTTATGCATAGGATATGTATCGATAAAGCAGTATTGATCGCCCCAATAATCTCATTTCTCCGTACATGACACTCGCAAGTTTTATCACCTTTTTGGTTGCATATAATCAGTCCACCTTCTTTTGCATAACACATCATTCAGCTAACACCTTCATTGCAAAATTTCTAATTCAATTGGCTAATTTTCTTTTAAATTTTCAGCATCTATACCTGATTTACATTTACTGGATCCAAATCTCTGCGTTTTGCAATAATTATCGCAGCTGCATACCCACACAAATTGCACATCCAACAAGTAACATAAATGCATATTATATATCACAATTAAATTTATCATATCATATTATTCTGTAGGTAATTGCACATTATGGTTCTTGTGTAGGAAGATTGTTTCCATTACACCACATGCTAGCTAACGTGGACAAGCTTGTTTGACCGATAGGATCTTTTAATCTCAAGGGGCATTTACAACATTAGGTACATTCTCATCCATCCTTTGAGAAAAAAGACAGCTACAAAATATGATATATAGTTATCTTGTTTGGCTACATTTGAAAAAGCTTTTAGGTGGTGGAAGGTGAAGAAAAGTGAAAGGGTTCATTCAGAAGGGTGACCTTGAATTCAAGTATTGCTTAAAGTGGCTATAGACCTGTAGCAATGCAATTAGAATAACTGTTCACCAATTTTGACTATTTAAATTCCCAGGAGTCTTCCCTAGCCACAAGACATTAGCTGTAGTGGAAACTCGTATGAAAAAAATGCCCTCGTAAAATGCTTGAACATTTTATAACCCTGAAGGCATTGGCATTGTAATTTGTGGCTCGTGCCTATTGCAGATGTTATATGACCACTTTTTTGTTCCTTTTTGATTTGACTCTTCTCAACATCTTCTGTTATAATGGGTTGTGCTGCTTCAAAACAGGTACCTAATAATCTACGTGCATATATGCAGTGGTCTAGTAACGTTTCAAATAATGTAATGTGGATCTGTAACAGATCTACTGACATACTTCGGTATAAGGGATTCGTCGGTAACATGTAACGAAACATTAAGAATTTTCTCTTGTAAAAATAGGAACAAAGGAATATTGTAACTCGAACTCCACGGGTGAAACGGGCCATAGTCATGGGCGATGAAAAATATAAAGACTGGACTGGAGAGAGGGCGACTTTTGGAATGTCGTGATTTTGGTTTCCTGAGGCCCTTTTTGGAAGCGCCCCTGGAGTAATTCGTACCAGGTGATGAATTTAACATTATTGGGAAAATGATTTGTTCATTTGTAAATGTCTATTTTAATGTCATTTCGTTCCATTCCAGGGTTGGCTTTTCGGGAGGTACCTCGCAAGATCCAACGTACAGGCGACTGTAAACCTCAAAACTTAAATCAAACTTAAATAAATTGTAGTCATTTAGCTAATTACTAAATTTGTTGTTTAAATGCAGTGGTGATCATACCGAGACGGTAGACATTGAGTATGATCCGAACGTAACATCTTACCAAGAAATGTTGGATCTATTTTGGTCCAACCATAATCCAACTTCAAACTGTTCTCGTCAGGTAGGTGTGTATTTACAAGGGTCATTTACACATTTATGCAAATATGAACAGGAAGTACATGTTTCTCATTTTTTTATTAAAATTATGATGCAGTACATGTCTGCCATATTCTACCATTCGCAACTGCAAAAGGCACTAGCTGAATCTTCATTAAAATCTGAGCAGGCAAGTCGAGGTTCAGGAAGTCGTATAACTACCAAAATTGTTCCAGCAAAGCCTTTTTACGACGCTGAAAAGTATGCGCTCACAAAATTTTGCGATGTATATCATACAGTTTAGAACATAATAGATTATGAAGATGATTTTTTTTATAATTTAGCTATCACCAAAAGTACTTATTACAAAAGCATTCATATATACTGGAGGAGTTGGATATAGAGCCTGGAGAAGAACTGATCCGATCCCATGTGGCAGCAAGACTCAACGGATATGTAGGTGGATACGGTGCTCGTAAAGATTTTGATGATGAGTGTAAAGATCTTCAGCTTCCACCACACGTGGAGAGTTATGTTCGTGGAAAAATTAAGCACCATCCAGCCTCTACCAAAGGATAACTCTTTCATCATCCCACCTGTCCGTCTTCCTTGCATTATGTATGGCGTCACCCATTTCTGAAAGGTGTTTCTCAGGACGTGTGACACTGAACAGTTAATCCCTTCAAAAAAGGGGACTGTAAAGTTGATTTCAAAATATTGTCCTGTAAACATTATATAAAGTTTTGGGTTGGGCCCATGCAATGTTACATGTTCAATTAAATGTAGCACAACGGAATGTGCATGTTTTCAAATTATTTGTATAGTCGTTGTTCCTCCTTTTTTATTATTATTTCTCAATCAACAACAAACAATAAAAATACGCATGCACATAAAACCAAAAAGCCTGTAACATGAACATCAATAATCCAAAAGGAAAATTAGTTTTCAAATTGAAATTATTGTCAAAAAATAAATCAAAAGCAATCAGCATCAGCGAACCCTCACATCAACACAAAATGGTTCATCTTTAAGGATGAAGAGTGATGCCTTGGACGGCCTATTTATCACAAACTACATGTTACATTTGTGATTCGCGTACTCAAACAACACAACGCAACAATGAGAATTGCTTCCTTCATTTTTCGTCCGTGCAATAATATTAGGTGTACTTGCCAGATGTGAGGAGATACAAAGACTGGGTATCACGTAGCGTTTTTTTTCTGTCTCACATTGCGTAAATAGTTGGCTACTTACTTCATTACATTACATTACATACAGGTATGCAGATTGAAGCTTTATCAGTGGTCTACGTCTTATTACATAACTATAAAATTATCTTTCCTTTTAAAATAACTATTTATTCAACGAGGCTGAGTTCGTTAGTATTGGTGCTCTGAACATTAGGCGAACTAATTCACACTGACGACAGTTTTTGGAATGGGTCTGCAAAGATAAAAGAGACTAATACGACAGTTTAAATGCTTCTGCGCACCCCCTTTGCTTCCTTCCTCCTTCTTTACTATCTTTTATACGAGAAGAGATACTTGCGATTAGTTCCTAATTATGAATTTTTGGCAAAAATCTGCGGGCCCATAATTCACATGATGGCATGCAATGTGTCACAGCACTTAACAATTTTTACGTGCCATACATACTATCATATTTATCGTTCCCCCATTATAATCATTTAAGCCGAATAAATATATATCCCTCCTCAGTAAAATGTTGTCTTGCTTTTGTTGAACAATAAACAAAAGTATGGTGGTGCTGGGAAAAAGGAATGGAGATTTATATTAAGTATTGCATTTATCTAAGATGATTTTTTTTGTGTTTTATGTAATATATCTGCATATTATAGGTATGTGTGTACATTTTCATAAGTTAGTGATTTGTCACTGCTTGTTTTCACCTGTCATCTCGATATAACGACGCACAGTCGTAATCGTATGTCAGATAATAGTCATCATACGTTCATCATCAGGAATGCATGTGTATTTTGCATCAATTTGCAGGAAATTATGAAAATGCTATCGGCTATTAGCCCATCATGTGGTACTGCATGTTGCATGAATTATCATCATCGTCCTCTCCAATAGCCCTCACAACATTTAAAAACTTAGGCACGGCACTTCCTGTATCCCAAAGCTCTAAAATGCCAAATCTCAACTCTGCCTTGGCGTAATGTATGTAAAAACAATGAAGACAGTTTTTACTATTGTGCGTGTGTGCTGGTACGATAATTGTTTGTCACATAATTTCATGTATGTTGGCACTTGTTTTTGCTTCATTGATCCACTTTATGACCAAGTTTCCCATGAAAAACGAACTATTATGTTTTATGTTGTTAAGAATCTAAAGTTCGATATAGATCTCGGTTAGTTAGATGAAGTGTAAAGTACAAAGTACACTTTGAATTCATGACTAAAATTTTTGAGCTTACTGTTTTCCTGTTCATGAATTTGATGGTGCAAGCAATGCTACCAGAACCAACTGCGATTTATACTTACACCTATGCACTTTTTTGTTGTTCGGTAGGAAAAAATGCATTAGTGCCCAGATTATTGCAGTGCTTAAGATTAATGTTCACTTTGTCATATTTACGGCCTTCTGTTTGGTTTAAATATTGTTATGAATTTTTGTATTTGGGGTTTTGAAAATTAGGAAGCTCACTACATGAAGCTTTATATTGAGCAAGAACAAAACATTTGTTTCATTTTACACTGGTTTTTGTAGATTGAGTATTTATGTTACTTCTATTCTATGTTGGTTTTGGTTTGGATAGGGCTTGGGTTTACAATGATATTCGGTTGCTTCATATATCAAGTTGTTCTTACTTTTGATTAAAATTTTCTCAATAAATTTATTGAAAATGAATGCAATAAATCACATCAATTACCAATTAACCCACAAAATGAGACCGAATAAACCAGTAAACCTCATCTAAATGCGCCACTGCACCAGATTTGCTTAGGGAAGGTTTATGTCAGAAAAATGAGAACAGATTGTCTTTGTGATTAATTAAATCAAATTATTGGCACTCGAATGCAGTTACAGCAGCACATCTGTACGTGAAGCGTTACGTTACAGTAAGTAATCCTGAGAACGTTAGTAATTATTATCAGGTACAGTTTTTAGGGGTGAGTAATATAAAGTACGCCTAATAATCTTTGGCTGCCTGCACAGTGGTTACGTGAGAGCGCAATTTGGTGGCTAATTGCCTGAAAATTTTGCGTAACAGTAACAAAAGTAACTGCCAATCCCAAAATTGATGCGCTATGCGTGGAGACGTGTGGTCATATAGGTATAAATATATTCTAGTCATTGAGCATAATAAACTTGAAGTCAAGACACTTTATCTTTTTTGCCGAAAATGAGATTCGAATGATGGACTGTGTTGTACTCGACTATATCAACTTTCTTGGATTGCAATAGCTTTTCTGCTCTGTACCGTAGTTGCCTATTGCATCTTAATATAACCGCAGACAACTATAATATTTGCCCAATTCATATTTCTTGTTTTACTCATTAGTTATTCTAAGCACAAGCTCCATTTCGTTGTTTTCAGGTGGCACTAATTTTGCTTGTATTGTTTTAATGCAGTAATGATAAATGTTATGGAACACAGATAACCACCGCCAGCAAAAAGTTTGTTGTAAATTTAGACACTTCAACTCACCATCTATCACCTTCTTGTAATCATCATCAAGTCACCAGCATTCAATATTATATATAGAAAATGGAGTATGAGCGATATGATGAGATTGCTTAAGAACTCACTGATTCTTGCTTTAATCATGAATGAGGAAATGGAAATGGCTACACATTTCATACACGAGAATTACTATTATTAATTGTCTGCCTGTGATTGCTCACTCCTGTTGCAATTTCAACTCCAACTCTAAATCAGATAGTGACACCAATGGAATATATACCTGTATGAAATTTTCAGTGACAAACAGAACTATTTGAAAGGATAGTAACTGATCTAGGCTTTTTAATTTCCATACTTATCAAGTCATTGGGGTTTGGCGAGACGAAATAATGGCGTGTTATCAAGGGCTGCTAAATGCAATTGTTTTGTTGTTGTTTTTTTTGCTAAAAAATAATTACTCAATTCTCAAATGAGCAGTGGCTGAAGTAATCGTGATATGGCAATATTGAATATCAATATTATACTCATCCTTCATAAAAATAAATGAATACATACACTTGACCATCATCAGATCCGTTTCCTCTTGTTTGCTCTTCATTATACACATTACACAAGTATATCAAATAAGCTGTAACGATTTCATAAGCGAAACTAGTTTTATTATGAAAATCGAAAGCTGTGTTTTCAAACGAACTCTCCTTTTTTGTTTTATTTACATTCATATTCGGGCATGAAAGTTAAATGCTATGCAAAATGCCATCTTCTCTCCGACCAAGCGTCGTAATATACACGATGACTACGACACTGACTATTCCCAACCAGTTTCAGATGTGGACGAGCTAGTTGTATAGGCATGACGCTGAGGTTGCCGTAAAAATGGTCGTCAACCGTGGGTTGAATCTAGTATGATGATATAAAGTAAAAGAAGAGAAAATCACGAGCTTCTCCTTTTTTGAGACGCCTTTACATCATGTAATATGACCGACACCTTATGACATTGCTTATTATTATGATACCTCGATGCCTGTTATGCACGGTCAGGAATTTTGGGATGCATCAGTCATTTTTAAAGGGAATTCATAACTTGGAGGTATAAAAGAGAGAATGGGAAGAAGGATTGCCTTAGAAAGAAAAAGAAAATTGCTATTTGCTGCTTAGCTGACATAATTCAATCGGTTACGACTACGTATTTTTATACACATCAAACGGTTACGTATAATTGAAAGTTATATCATCAAAATAAAACATTCACCATCGCCATTGTTTTTTTATTGTCATATTTGTTAGATTGAATGATTGGGTAATGTAGCTTGAGTGTTCATTCATTGCTGAGCGTTATTAAAAATGCAAGTATTCATGAAAGTCATACAATATGATTAGGTTATATGGGATTGTCAATTAGCAAAGTGCAATTCAGTTTTTTGCGTAGTTTTGCGCAAAATGTGGGTTGTGACTAGCAATGCTCCTTAGAAGAATTTGTGTCATCGAGGGTCAGCACAACCAGTTGTTGGGAGCAGACAAGTATAGCAGAAGTCTATAAGGTACTTTTTGTAACCTTTTAGAAGACTCCATGAACCTGACCTCGTGAGCAATGAAGAACTAACTGATGTCAACCCAAAGCATGTTTCTATTATATCATGCATAAATACATCTCAACCCTCACAAGGTTGATGTCGATGTCACCTTACCGAACATGGCAGAGTGGATTGAGAACTCATTTTAAGTAGAACGTGATTGTAAAATGATTGAAAAACAACGTGACCTTCCCACTATCGAAGATACTGAACATATTCGAAAACACGACCATTAAATAAATCTGGTTAGACTATTATTCTATATATCGAATTCGAACTGAAAAAGGTATAGGCTTCCTTGAAGATCTTCCTCGAACAATACAAACAGATACAATTTATAGCTGACACTTGATGACTCTTTAAATTTCAAAAGAAGAAACTGAAAAACATTTGTTTGCAACTTTACAGTTTAATTAAATGCAGCCAGGTCAGGGGAGGACTTTTTGATATTTATCTCAAGACCTTTACAATTTTGTTTTCCACGTGGCTTACTTTAATATTACGTAACCGAACGATCCTGAAAGAAGATGAGCTGCAGTATTTAGCTTTATTGTTAGGTCATTGTACTAATCAGGGTCATGTATGTCTACACATAAAGAAACCTCATTTTCATAGGACACACACGCATTAATTTTAAGTGTCATTTTGTGGTTCTCATTAAGTAAAGAATTCCAAGAGTCCAGTTTAGTTGTTTTTATTCGCATTCATTTCAGTTATAATTTATTTCTCAGGTTGTCCCATCACATAAACAATTTGAACTACAATACTCTTTATCACATCTCGGCTGCCCTGCCTCCTTATTGTGACACGTTGCAAAATCCTTTGCCACTAGCAATATTTATATCTGAATGAACATTGTTGCAATTTTGCAACGCAACCTTACAATGAAGCAGCTACGAAATGTGTGTAATCATCACCATTCATTATCATCGTACGACTGTTTTTACTTCCCTTTCATAATTTTCAGTATTTATACAAGAAACCTGCTGAGTTTTCAATGTGTCTAGTATTTCAAATTGCACATCACATCAGTGATTTGGATCTTATGTGATGAGTGAAGATATATATTGACAACTGAGCAAGGTTTGAGAGAGATAAAGATCTATTTTTCAGGATCACGTACAGCTCAATAAAAGAACGTTATCCAATAAGGAATGCACAGAGATTGCAACTTTACATGATACGAGACACTTTTATGTGATATTCATGCCTTGTATAACCAACTATTTCGCAAACCGAAGAATTATTGGGAATTCACTTTCTTGTGATCGAAATACATTTATTTTATTGATTGATGGGCCGTGGGCTGACCAATAATGTGCAATCTTCCTTAACCAAACCCTTTGCTGATATACTTAGATTACATATAAAACTATTGGAATTATGCTAAGGTCTCAAATCCTCAATCCATGAAAGTTGAGAAGATATGTTAAAGTGTGCACACATTATGCATGCGGGTGGACCGAACTACAAATTATTGATTAAAATTCAAAACGGTCCACATTAAACTATGAATATTTATGGATGCATAAACTGTTTTGATTTGATAGAAGGAAACTATGCAATTTAGGTGATTGACACAAATGGTGTGTGCAAATGTATAAGCAATCGATGATGACCAGCATCTCAAATCAAACAGTCCAATAATCAGCCAATTTAGTAACAGCCCTCTTTTTTTTGTCTATATCGATTTTGGCGTAATAAAAAATGTCGAAACAAAAAAAAAACAACACTCATCCCAATCCCGATGAATGTCAATCATTTAACCCTCGAGCAAATTATTGAAAAAATGGCACATTTTTCTTTTAAAAACAACTATACTGTACGCAATACTACGCATGATTTTTTATGATATGATAATGATAAATTATAGCGATGAATAAAGAAGACCCCCTTAGAATGAGAACGCTCTGGGGCATCAATTATCCATGTCAGTTTAGTAAATTATAATGTTATTAAAAACTCATATTTTTATTGCCTTCGTTTATCCCTAATTACTTCCATTTTAGGGAAATCTTTGAGAAAATGTAGACAGAATCATTTCACTTGAAGCATCTAGCACCTCTGACTTGCCCTGCTCCTCTATATCGGTAGAAACGTGATGATTAGATTGACTTACTTTTACTCTCATTTAGTATGCCAGCAATATTGCTACGTGCTCGCACGCATTTAATCTAATTACGTTTTTGGAATGTTAACGTAAGCCATTGCAAAAAGAGTAGAAAAAATGCGTTGGGTTATGAATCTAATTTTTCTGAGCTACTCAAAATTATTCACAGATTGATACTAAATTAAATAATCTACATGAATTGTAGTATTATGTAGCAATAATCGATTTCCACATTTTTTTCTAATAACTTCCTTATATATCGTACTCATGCACATGATTAGCAAATTATAATGCTCGTTTTTAAACTACCTGATATACAAAATTTCAGCGTGAACTTCTAAATGACAAGTTCTACGCATGTGACATACGAATTGAATGTTCATAAGGCACATAAATAAGCATATTAATTTTACCGATTGCATTCCAATCAAACCGCACATACGACAATTACACGTACATATAAAGTGTTGACGATGACATTATTGGTTTGCATGTATAATTTTTTGGATATTAGCTAATACAATGGAGATGAAGAGTATCGCAATAGCTTAAATAGGTGTAACAACAATATCAATGATAATATGTATGAATTTTTGAGGTGTAATGCAATTCAACAGTCTTTGTTGCGCTCATAAGCGACAAGCGAATGCAATATGATCTGTGATGTTATGTGCACACCTGTAATGTGCGAGTATATGTAATCATGCACAAAAAGTATCAAAACGCATCTACCTATTACCGTAACTCTTGTTTGGTAGCTCTGAAGACTTCGCATAAGATGGGGTGTACCTATTGCACTACTACTATGTAACCCAATTGTCTAATGAATAGATAATGATTCCTCATCAGCAACTCTTTCATATATAAGGCTAACTTTTTTGAGTGAACAATCAGTTGTTTCTGCCACTTTCAGGTGGTCACTGGCTGCTTTCTTCCAATCTAGAAAACACAAAGCGTAGGTTTTTAAAAGCTCTCACTTTCAAGCAAGTTCATTCCACTTGTCTTCACTTTTTATTCAGTCAAGTTCCTGCAACAATACAACTTGGTGCCAAAATGAGAGGACTCATTGTGTTCGGATTTCTTATATCCACCATCATTGTGTGTGTGCTTAGTGACAATGGTCAACCTGATGCCCAGGATGGTCAGTACTTACCGGAAAATTTTAATTAATAAAGTCATCAACTTCGCCCCGGAATATTATCGTGGAAATTTGTATTGAGCTAATTAATTATAATTGAAATTTTATAGATGTAAGTGCCGTGGCTGTTAGGGCAGATCAACTCACTCATGGTAAAGATGGGATAGAAAGTTAAAAAAATGTATATGGAAGCTATAGATTCAGGTTCAGGTTCATGACACTACTGTTTCATTATTATTTAGGACACCGTTCCAAGAGATCGCCTTACGATGCTGTTGTTCCAGGAATTCTCTTAGGAAAATCCTTCTTGCTTGGAGCTCTTGTCGGAAAGTCCCTTAGACGCGGATGGGGCTGGCGTCCAAGGCAACGTGGTTGGGGTTGGAAGCCAGCACCCGTTGTCATCCACTCCCACTCTCACGGAGGTTGGGGTGGTTGGTCCGGCTGGTCTGAGCCCGTTGTGTCCCATGGATGGGGCTGGTAAATCAACGTCGAATAGTTATTGAGCTAATTTAATTATTTTGTTGTGTACCGACGTACAAAGAAAGGCGCAGTATGTGCTCAATTTACATATAACTTTATACTCTATTCTTGCCAAAAATATAATTTTCGCTAGATTGCCATCTTGTTTGTACAGCAAACTATAGCGTTTAAAAATATTTATAATTAATTACGAAAATTCTAAAAAATGTCTAGTCCCCAATGTGTAAATGAAAATGCCCAATGTGAAAATGTGAGAGAATAATAACCGAAATTGATTATTTTACAATCGTAATTATTGCATTAGTATGGCCAACAATTTTTTTATTTTATATAGTAATTTTTCGAAATTTCAATAACAAAGTTATGTATATGTATATATAAATACCAAGACGTATTTTATCTCTGGTTCATTTTTTTTATACATTTACAAGTCAATTATGTGTTAAATCAATAAATACGACGGTTCCCGAGAAAGATTCCAGCATTTTTGTGTTGAACATATTTAAATCAGTACTACCTATAACATACTCCTTTATCTTAATAATCTTTTTGCTCCATTTCAAGTAGCTCATTATTTGATGACATTGTGGTTTTTGAGTTGTTGTTTTCTTTAAGCATCAATGTGGATATCGAAACGGATAAACTGACGTTTATAAATCTTTACTGATAAGCTAATAATACTTTGCAAAATGAAATGTTTTAAAGAAACCAATCAATTAACCACGTTGTTGTTTCGTCTCGTCTACGATAAAGGTAATTAACTAAAAAAAACATTACCCGCAATAATATCGCATGGGTAGAAGTGACACCCTGCAAAAGAGAACTATGTAGTTAACAATAAACCGTTATCAATAGCTAATTTTCCTATATAACTCTTCGTTTTATAAACTTTAATTACGAACGAATGTATACAATATATAATGTAATATTCTATATAAAATGAGATCAATCCAGTCAAAAAAAAGATCGCTTTACACTGATTATGGACGTAGCAAACGTACGCTGTCGTCAGAGTGCTCATAATCGTCTTGTCTTCGTCGACGACGCTAATTACAAAATAGTTGATTTCTTTCTGTGATAACCAAAATAGTAGCAACGAACAAAAAAATACAAGTATAATTTAGGCTAATGGAGGCAAACAAGGTATTGCTTCCTACCTGATTATGACATCACAAAGGAAACCACAAACTACTCGATAAATTGAAATTCCATAATACTAACAAACTATCATGATTACAACATAATTGAATTAAATGTACTTGGACTGTCTATGTGATGTGATGAGTAGGCTTTTACAGCTACAACTGCTACAACTTTCATTACATAAATATTCTGCTAGTTTTATATTATCCACCGATAAATATTTACCTACCCATAAATATTAGTTAAAGTCACCTAGATATATATAATTTGTACTTGTTTTTACGGTAGAACCGAATACACTTCAGTGCCACTGTTGATGCTTTTTTGTAACTAACACTGTGTAGTTCTATTCACCGGTTGACTTTCATTGATTGGAGAACCTTTTCGAATAATATAACCATTTCCTCCTCCATTTCCACCGTTTCCATTACTGATTTTGATTCCATCACCGGGATAATTAATCAATAAGGCTTGTGAATTGTCACTAATGTCACTATTTAGTGCATTATTGGTTTTTGATTGTTCAACTTTTTTCGAGTCACCGGGATTAACTGTACTTTTTGGACTACTTGTGCTGGCATGATATTGGTTAGATACCAAAGAGTCCACACCATTTGGAATTGGAGAATTATAGTTTGTTGCGGAAAGTGAAGAAGAACTACCGGCAGTCGGAGCACTAGGGGTCACGTTAGAAAAATTGTTTTGATAATTTTGGGAAACGGGTAACCGTGGATTTGTATTATTATTATTAGAATTAGTTCTCGGCCGTGGTGAGTAGTTGCTCCGAGAATACGGATTCGTAGACATTGGGGCTGGCAAAGTGTGATTGGCTAGATTAATATTATCAATGTTTGAGTCAGTTCTTGAGGGTTGAATATTGAGAGGGTTGAGGGCGAGACCATTAGTGAGTGATGGTGGAGGTCTGGATGAACTTGTCACAGAAACAGTCGTTGGGGGGCTTGATAATAGCAAGCGCGATGGCGTATCTCCTAAATCATCTATGATATGATGATTCAATTCGTTTATATCATCATCACTATCATAATCATCTAACTCGTCGTCGGACATTGCGTCAAATGTGGCCCTTAATGGGGTTCTAATAGTTATTAAGTCGTCGTCTGTTGACTGTAATCTCACTTGAGCCCGATAGTTCAAACCCTCCGAGCTATGATAAAATGAAACTTGAGCAAACGATGGATCGAGGTCAGGAGTTAATCTAGTGAAAGCAATCATAGACATACAATTATTATAGATTGTGATGAAATTTCTGAAAGATTTAGGCAAAACAATTGAGAAGTTTCTTAGTTTCTTACATGTCAAGTATTTCTACGAAGGAAGGACGTCGTCTATGATCAAATCTCCAACACATTGACATAAGATCATAAAGGATGTCAGGACAGTTTTCTGGTCTCTCCATTGTCCTTCCGGACTGTACGTACTCCAATACCTGCTTGTTGCTCAGACCCTTTAAAACAACATTTAAAAAAATATTAAATAATGATTATTTAATAATCCCCTTTTGAATTAAATGGACTAATTGAAGCTGCAATTTTTACCTGATATGGCTGTGCCGCAAGAGTGGCCATTTCCCAAAGAACGCACCCCATGCTCCACACGTCACTTTGATTAGTAAAGACACCATCATGAAGAGATTCTGGCGCCATCCATCTAGCAAAATCATTTTAATTTTATGTTTTTATTTATTTCATCTCAATTAATGCTACGGAATGTATGTCAAAAAATTGCTCATCTGCTTACCTCACTGGAAGCAACCCTCTTGTTTGCTTTCTATAATAGTCACTTTGAATGACTTCTTTTGTCATACCAAAATCGCCTACTTTGACACAGAGGTCTGCTCCAACCATACAGTTTCTTGCAGCTAAATCTCTATGAACCAATTTATTATGGTGAATATATGTCATTCCATCACATATTTCTGCTGCCATTCGTAAGATTTGCTGTAAAGACAAATTTAAAAATCAACCATATTATTAGATTGACCTATTTAATCAGCACAATGATCGTTTGCTTCATTTGATAATAATTTCAGTATAAAGTTACCGTAAGGGTTGGTGGATGATCTCCAGCATTGTACGTGCCGGGCCTCCTAGATCGCAGATAATTTCTGAGGTCCCCTTTTGCCATTAACTCCATGATGACGTAAGTTGGTTGACTTTTAGATACTACACCAAGAAGTTTAACAACATGATGGCAATCAAGTTTCACCATTAATGCTGCTTCCCTGAGAAACAATGCCCTATCCTCGCTAGAAGTATCTTCAGAAACTGTTTTCACTGCACATCGCATATTTGGTTGGTTCTGGATAAAGTCTTTTAATATTCCTTCTACAACTGTACCAAACGAACCCTGTCCAAGTTCTTTCAATAATTCAAGTTTATCTTTTGGCACTTCCCATTCATCTGGAATGTCAACTGTAAAAACAAAAGTATACAACATTATATTATAAGAAGCTTTTAATTAAAATAAATACAAGCTTAAGATTTTACATAAACTCGTATTTATCATTCCTTACCGTTGGACATGTATTCAGGATTTGCAGAGATAATTTTTCTTCCATAGTTAATTCCTTTGGTACGAATGTAATAAAAGCTGAGAAGACTTCCGACTGTAATTATAAGTAGAATTGGCAGTAGTACGACTAAAGCCCAAACACCATTCCAACCACCTTCAGTATCTTCAATTATGAAATATCTGTCTGCTGTCCATTCAGAATCTTGGGCAAGAGACGCAACCTGAATTCGGACACTGTAATTTCCTGGATGTAATGCGTCCGGAAATGTAAAATTTCTCTTTGTCTGGAAATCTTTTCTTGTCACACATTTGGTAATGGGAAGATCAACGTATTTCCCACCCTCCCATTTCTGTACTTTCACTACATATGCCATTACAACACCATTCGGACTTGGTGGTTCCGCCCAACTTAAATGCAGCTTGTTACCATCTGTTACATTGGTATTAATGGTTCTAGGATCAATGTTGTCTGCTGTAGGAGATTTTCGGGTCTGAATACGACCATAAGTCAAATCGGAACAAATTCTTCTGTCATTTTCAATATCTGTAGCAGTAGCATTGGATTCAATCTGCATTGGTCGTCTACAAGCTTGAATTCCAAATTTGTACATGGTGAAATGTGTCAAATTTTTTAGGCTAATGGTGTACTTTGAAACTCCTGGCAAAAAGGGAATTTCCTGCGCTCTCTTCATGCCAGCAGGAACCCTTGGTTGATCCAATCCTGGAGAGTTTTCTTCACCTGGAAATGTGTCCCCTACTTTCTCTCCAGAGTTATCTCCCAGCTCTTCGACAGATCGTTTTAGTAAAGATCGCCGCAGACGCACATGATTATTATCAGGTTGTTTGTTCAGATCAGAGGGAGGATCAGGTGATGCAATAAAAACATGATTCATTATTTCATTGATCATGTGGTCTTGATAATGAATTTCATCTTCTGATGTAGTCGTTGTTTTGGTTCCAGCTGCACTACAAGAACAACAGTCGGGATCCTTGGGTTTGGTAGATAGCGTTACTGATTCACTAGGTGAAAGTGGGAATGGAGTCGGTTTAGTTGAGGTTCCTGATGATGTTTTGACTGGCGCACGACCTTGTTGGCAATGATTACGTTGATCGTGTTGTTTTTGATCTTCCAAAACTGGAACTAACCAAATGAAAAACCTTTCCAATTCTCCATTTGGATGAGTTGGAGCTGTCCATGAAAGTGTAACTGTATTGGGTCCTCCAGCAGCAAGATTAAATTCTTGAGGTTTTGAGGGAACCCCTGGGAGAGTTTGAAAGTAGATGACGTTGGATTCTGCTCCAGTATTATTGTTGAGCGAGTTTTCATCCGGAATTACTATGGTCTTTACGTATAGAGCGTACCAAGCATAATGGTTCAAATTGACAATGAGCCTACTGTGTTCCCATACAGGTTCATTTTGGATTCCACCCCTTACTTCAATATCACTAATTTTAGGGTATTCCAAAATAGTCCAGTCATCCTCCCCACATGGATCACGATCATCATATTTTGATATATTCTTTTGGGGATAGTCTGGAGCCTCCTTGTAATGTATTTCATAACTGAGTAAATGGCTGGTCAGTGTGAGGTTTCGCCGAAAGTTTTCATACCGTATTAAAACGGAATTATTAGTTTTCTTTTCTATTTCAACAGCCAAAAGTTGAGTGTTGCAAGTAACTTTATCTCCGTTAGTTATACCAATATCAATCTTGTCATCTTTAGGTTGTGGAATACCAGACTGTGCCACAAAATCCCATATTTTACGAGGACATAGTTTAGGGTTGTAGTGAAATAACACCTGAGCCTTCTTACTCCCTATTTTAATTGTGCGATTTGGCCTCGGCTCCCAAAGTTCCATTAGATTATTGTTTGATCGAACCACAACAGCATACTTGTCATCCTCTAAGACTTGCCCACGAATTACTTTTAAATTTTCCAAAAAATCGAGTGACACAATGGCGTACGTGTGGGTGATTACAAGATAATGATCTATTTCTTCGATTTTATCCAAGTTTTGCTTCAGTTCCTTAACCATTTGTCCAGTATTTACGGACAGTGTGGTTCTGCGAATAGAAATCTTCAATACTCCTTTAATTCTTGTGCATCCAGCAAGCTCCCGAGCCTTTTCAATACTGTCAACTGACGTACCAGGGCATTCTTTATAACACGGTCCTTTGCATGGAACACAAGACGTTTTGTTTGGGGCAAGTTCAGTGTCCTTAGGACACTCTAATACACACATTTTCTTCTCGGGACTATCATAAATCTTTCCATTCAAATGAAGAGAGTCAGTGTCAGAGGAGGAGCCCTTAGAAATATCACGAACAGCAACAATATTCAAACATTCATCGCGTGTTACACATCTTCGTTGAAGGTATTCGTAAAACCCAGATGGGCATTTTTCAGTGCATGTTCCGTTAAAATTGACGTGTTTACAGACGTAACAGTCCCGAGGACTCGTACCGTTGCAACCTCCAAGGCACTGTTCACTACAACATACTCCATGATCTGTACACGGTCGTCCAGAACAAAGAGGACAAAACTGTTTGAATACCTTCTGACAATCTCTATTGCTCCAGCACAAATGTCTACCATCATAACCTGACGTATGGCAGTGACTTTTGCACGTATTGGGACACTGTTCACTTGGTTTGTTCCTTGCAATACCATCAAAACTCGTCTCATTCGCTATCAACGTCCAGTCTACTGTGTCCACATAACACAATTGCGAATTATCAAGTATATAAACCCCGCCGCGCTGAATGTCAGTTAACGATGGCAATCCAACTTCTTGTAATCCTACTGCATTTATGATGAGTGCATTAGTGTCGATAAGCTCCTGACCTCGTATGACAGCCAAATTTGGAAGCAAATTCCTCAAAGTTGTTATCCTAGAAATGTCAAACAGTAACACGTATCCTGTGATTTCTCTAAGATCAGGAAACGAGAGATTGGTCCACTTTTCTGGTGAATTAGGGTTTATGAGAGCAATCTGTAGTGAACCTTCGATAACTTTACATTTTCTTAACGCTTCCAAATGTGACGGGTCATTGCGAATATACTTCCTCTGGCAAATGCCAGTTATCGGATCATCCAGCGCGACTGGCGCTCGTGACGATTGTGCCTGGCCGTTTGCCTCCAAGATAAGCGAGGAGACAGAAAAGATGGTGGCCACCACAATGTGAACCCAAATCCATTGAGTCATGGTTAACTACTTCTCATGGCTACTTAAAATCCTTTTGAAATACAGACTGGTCCAATAGCTCGGAATGATGAAATCCTGTATAAAATATAAATTGCCTTTAATTAGATTGCACCCGTGTTAATTCAAATAATTTACTCGTGTCATGTGAATAGTAGTTGCATACCCTGGTGATGTCGTTACATTTTTCAATCGGCGAGTTACTTGCAGTCTAAAATGGAATTGGGTAGCTATTTCCACATCAATGGATTACTGATTTCGATATTTGAATCCCCAGATACTTTTGATTTAAAACAGTGGTCTAATATTGCGAGATCCACTTAGAGAATTTTGCAGACTGGAGAAATCTGTAGAGAAACAGAAACACAAAATTCAATATCACAGTATTCACTTCACACTTGACACTCTCTTGGAAAATAAAATATCAACTATTCAATCTTAAATGAGCTCCAGATAAAATAACACTATATACACCTACAATGCCTAGTCTCCTAAAACTTTTTTGTTTTCAGAACGAAAATATTTATAGAACAATTTATAATTATGTAGACCTACGAGGCCAGTCTCAAATGAAATTCGTCATTCCTTCGTACTAAATTAATTAATAGACAGATCAAAAGTATTCCAAAGCCACAAGTAGTCAAAGTCAAGCTCAGCACTGTCAAAACACACAATCATAAATCAATACTAATAAATTATTCCTTCTTTTCCAATTACCACCATGACCATCAGCTATTCACTATCGAACCATCTACCACCTATCTATCTTACGAACGAACAGCTGGCTACATTGAATTGCGACTTGATTCATTCACCGGCAACCTTTCCTTCCTCCATCCTACGCATTATTGTACTAATAATTCGCACTAAATTAAGTGCTTTTAGATTTGATCATAAAAGTTTACATTTAGATTCCAGGTAAATAACCATCCAAAAATGCAACTGTTACATATTATTACCTAAACACAAATTAAATTCACGTTCCTCCAAATATCAAAACCAAACGTTTTAAAGTATTTCCACAAATTTACAACAACATAACACCAAGCACCCCAGCCAGAAACGCAGACAGATGACATTCAAACACCCAACTGAATCTGCATCTGTGTTCTACATCCACAACATGACTCACTTAAAACAAAACCATGAGATCAACATCCATCGACATCCACAAAGCCTAATTCATTCATTCATTCATCGCAACATAGAATATCCGGAAATTATGAATCATGCAACGCAACAAATGTCTGAGTCTTCTTACCAACAAAACAAGCAACTAAACACAACATCCACTCCCCCGCAACAGAATGCACAACGAAATCACTCCACCCCAAACAAATGAAACTCACTGATGATGATGTTGATGACGGATGATGATGATGGAATGAATACGTAGTAAACTGTAATCTGATCCTACTGCGACTGGTGCACATCATCCATTTCATTCATGTTGTCATTCATCACATCAACAACCACCACAACAATAATACAAGGCACAACAACCAACTGTTACTAAAAAATGTTTTTGTCTCTACTCGACTTACACATCAAATCCAAGTCCAAACTCATGATTAGTTGACATTATTTAGCTGGCGAGACTACCATGATGATGATTATTGTTGACCACAACTACGCACTAAAACCAACAGACGACCATGAAATAATTATGGAGATAAATTTCCGTATCCTCCTCAAGAAACCTTTAATTTCTCAGGATCCCCTCCGACTTCCGACCACTCATATTATCATCATCCGTTCTCATCACATCCACATTCACAGCACAACTCTTAAGTAAGAAAATTATTTTCCTCCTCTTTCCTCCTCCTTATTCATGGAAAAATATCGAAATCACAGTGAGCTGAGGATCATGATAATGATGAAACAATATTTTTTATCCTTTTTTGTACAATTTTTTTTAGTAGCAAATAGCAGGAGCGAGCGTGTGTACCGTATTATACCTCTCACGGTTTTGGTTAGTGTAACAAGACACAAGAAGAAAGAGCAACAGAAAAGCACACACGAATGCTAAATCTCTGTATTTTTGTGTTCCATCATGTCCATATGTATGAAGTTGATGATGATCGTCATCATCTCATCATGATCAGGATCATGGTGATGTTGGATTTGGATTTGAGTGGACGAAGAGTAAAAAATACTAAAAAACAAGCATAGATATAAGAACGTATATGTGTGAGTAAGTAAGTAAGTAACAACCTAAAGTGCTTTTGTATTTACATGAGGTTAATACGGATATTGCATACATATGCACAAGTCAAGTCACTCGTATAAAGAGCAACATGCATAATATACCTTCCCTTGCTTTCAAATAGGGAATATTAATATTGGGAATAGGTGAACAAACAAAATGGAAAAATGTATGTACATAAGGTTTCATAACCACATGAACATAACATGCATGGTTCTCCAGTCCAATCCAATGTATGTATGGGGGATGATGATATAGAAAGAACTTAACTAGTAGGTTTTGGTATATAGTAATGGACTGAAAAAAAATTCTTACTACTACGTTCATGCACGTACGTCAGTACATTTACTGAACATGGCTGAGACTGGGGCTCACTCAGATCACATCACATTCTTCCGTTTTACACAATGCTCAAAAACAACAAAATTTTGGGTAGCCTCTGCCTACTTATAAACTGACTTTGGCTTTGGTTGCTCTTTGCCCAACAAACCGAAAGGTATAGAACAGAAAATGCCCAAGTGCAGATAGCTATACACTTTTCGTTCAGTGTCAGTCTCAACGTGAGTGTGCATAATAAGTACAGGCATGTTGAGAAGTTGTAGTACTACAGAGAAGTGGAGTGGAGAGAGAAGTCTACTTTGCAACTCACTCATTTATTTTTCTGGTTCCGTTGCGTATTGCGTCACTCTGCTGCTGTTGCTTCTCTCATTCTCTCGTAGTTGTCTTCTAATGTATAGCTGACTTAACCACAAGTCACTTCAACGTGATCTGATGTGATGCTACTGGTGTGTGGTGCCTGATGATGACATTGGTGATGGTGATGATGATGATCATGATCAAGATCAAAACATGAAATGGGAAAGATTACCTATATCCTATTGGTTTCGTATTTGCTCTGTCACAAGAAAATCTTATCATTCTCATCATCATCCTATTATCAGCATAATGTTATTATTTAGAGATGCCTACTGATGCATATCATCTCATCTACTCGTGTATGGATAATATGTGACTTTTCATGCATATACATATATGTACATAACAACTTTTACAACGTACATAATAACCTTTCTCTTAATATTTATGAGTCTCTCTTGTGGGATTTGATTTTTTTACTTTCCAGATCAGAATCACAAGTCGAATACATGCATGACTTACATTGAGAGCATGATTCCAGGAGCTGTTCAAACCAGTCGAATAGTCACATTTTATTCAATATTTTCCAGTTCCATGAAATTTATCAGCATCAACCTCCGTGTAGTCGATAGACGCATGATGTGACTACTTGAAAAAACTATGAATATGATAATGAACAATGTTTACAGATGCATTAGTCATTTTCGATTTCTTCATCGTTTTTTACTGAATGATATACGGCATTGCTTTTGCTGCTGGACTTGCTTTGCCTACTGATACTGAACAAAGATCAAACACTATGTGCATAAACATATGTTGGAAAAGGTCATAGGTTATGATTCATGATAATTGAGAACCAACTGGGAGTAAGTAGCAAACAGAAAGTGTAATATCTTTGTAAAGCTATCCCGTCTTCTTATGTGGCCTTCATACTTGATTTAATTTGGAATGTCATTTCAGATACATAAATATGTATATATTATATATGACTGCTACCGACTTCAAAAAAAAACCTATTAATATTGCCCAATGAAGAAGAAATGAATGCTTAGTTTGGTGGTGGTCTTTCTTGTTTATTTGTTTTGTTTTAAATGCGTGTTTGCGTATATCTCAATGTATAATATTCATATGGATTGTCTGTTGCAAATGGCATTCCACTTATTTTATCTGTTTTATGTTTTATTACATAAACAAACATTAATCCTTGTAAACAGTTTTATTGGAGTATGAGTTTTATCATCAAACTAATAATAATATGAATAGGTAAATATCTGCAGAGCGTGATAACCGAGTAGGGAAAAGTGTCACATCGAATTTGAGGGCAATGTAGCCATTGCAGGGTGTCTATAATTTCCACGGAGGTGGCTTTAATATTCACAATGACAAGAGAGGAACAAGCCCACTAACAAAAATGAACGGGACGACCGATACGTAATGATATAAAATATGCACGGTAGAAAGGCATAAGGCATATCAAAAAAATTGTGTGTTTGCGAACTGGTCTCTCATTCTCACCGTGTGTGAGTCTTATGAATCTGCGAAGACTTCGTTTGGCAAAAAAGCAACCGTATACAGCATGCTTACGAAAAGTAAGGTATGTAACAGGAGGCTATCCAACCAAACCAAACTAAACTAAACTACAGGCTATACACAATGCATTCATAATATATGTTTTTCTCCTTCTATCGTGATGATGCTATATATATATATATAGAAATATTTATACTTACATATATATTCCTTGATGATATACATACGTTATCTGAGGTAAATACGCAATTTCGTCGATTAATAACCTCGAGGCTCAAGGTAATAATAATATCTATCAAGAGAGAAGAAGAGCGACAACAAACAATTTTTACTTTAGTTAGAGAAGCGGCACTCACGCTCACTCACCAGCAGCACGGCATGACTATGACTGTGAAGTGGATTTTGCTCAGCACTTCACTTCATTATGGTATATTCGCAGTACTCTACTGAATGTTTTCCACTTCTTCAAAACTGAAAGAAAAAGTTGAAGGTAAAACTTTTTCTCTCTCCCTTTTTTCTAGAAGATATTTCCTCCAAAAATTGCCAACCTTTCATGCAAATAGGATTACACAACCAAAATATATTCCGAGAGAGATTTGCGTTTTCCTCACCCACAAAAAGTTTCAAATGTTAGTTGTAGTGGGTGATTATTACAAAGGATTGAACTTTATAGATTATAAGGAACTTTTTCACCATCCCAATTGCAAACATGCCACTACCACCGGTATTTTTTTAAATATTAGAAGAATGAAAAGATACGGTTGTTGTTGTCGTATTTTAAAAAAAACGATGATAACGATAATGATATAATGATGATTAAATCAAATCATGGCATGTTATTTCATCACATCATCACCGACTGGATGTAATCTGATGATGAAATAATAGTTATATATGTTTTGATATATATAGCCAAGCCACATAGTAGACTTGACATTTGCCGATGCGATACCGACACTAATTTTTGTACTGACTCTTGGATAGCCAGTTTTCACCGATAAAACGAAGTAGGAGTGATGTGTTTTTCTTCTTCTCTCACTTTAATGAGGACAACGGCATGATGGTGGGTCTTGTTTAGATGTATTATTCATGTCATATTGCAAATCCCAACACAACTAAAAAGAATATACATGGATGCTTTTTTAATGATATTATTACCAGTGTATCCAGTCCTAGCATCATCATACAGACATATATACAACTAAATAATTTTTACTACTGCCTTCTTAACCAAATGCACCTCTACGGTTGCTGTACCCAAAAATTACTTGACTTTTTGAGAGAAAGGATGAAAGCCATAAAGAAAAACAACGATGAATTTTTTAGAGGTGGTGGTGGAGGAGGAGACTAATGTTTTTACAACTTGAACCACGTAATAAAAAAAATTCTGCAGTACTAGCATTTATTTAGTGCTTATGTATAGTACATTCCTTTCCCTCAAGATATTTTTCGAATGAGCAAACGGAACAAGCGGACATGCATGACGATACTTCAGCCAGTAGTGTCAGATCAAAAGAGAGAAGACAGAGGAAGCTTGAAGATGAAAAAACAGAACACGACATAAAAAATATATAAATTCTAGGATTCTCTCACTACAATACAATAGAATGGAATTTTCCTCATGTAATCCCCTTTTTATAGACATCACCATCACCATACCCGACAAAAAAATGTGAAGAAGGGATAAGCTTCATAAGAATATTATGAATAAAATCAACAAAAATTTTCTTTCCGAGAACTTTTCTTTCACTGAAATACATAGATTATGCCTTTTCTTTGCACGCAATTCAAAAAAAAATATGTGAAAAATATGTCTGCTATCTATGTTACAAGAAGCACAGCACACCCTCAATAATATTCTTCGATGAAGAAAGCCTTTTTTAAAAATTTACATTGCATACCTACCTACCTACCCTGTTATTATTACGAAGGCTTGAAAAGCCGGTAAAATTTTGTGGCATTTAGCAATTTGATTGTCTGATGAGATGGGATACATACGCAATACGCATCATATAACGTTTAGTTAGCAAAACTTTGCAATTATAATTTCCCATATGGTAGGCTTCCTTTATATGCATGCGTGCGTACAGTTTTACGTCAGTTTCCGACGGACTATTGGTGTTATGACCATGTTATAGTCAAGGATTTAATGTAATTTAGTAATAAAATTGGATTTATTCATTGGTTTTAACTGCGGCTAAGTCACATTGATATACATACTGTAAATTTTATATAATGCAAACAATATAACATAACATGCATGAATTAGTTTTCACAACGAAAGTCTTTCAGTATATAATGTGTTTGTTCTATTCACTCGTGATTGTAGCAGTCTGTCAGTCAACAGAAAAAAGTCTGTCTACGAATGAACGAAGAAAAATTGCATGTGATATTATTCATGTACATGAAACAAACATGATAATATGAGACTTATATTCTTTATTTTATTACAGCATTCTATTATGTCCTATAACTATTTTTGCATTTCGTCTTCTGAGACTAATTCATATTGGCCAAAAGTATCTTTTTGCAAAGAATGTTGAATGTTATATTATTCTCTTGGCTGATCACAGACACATTATTACGCATGTACCTAAATTGCCAAAATGTTAAAACATCCTCGTATTATATTGTACTACAGTATCCGCCAAAAGTACAAGCTTTTGAATGGTTGATTAAAGTCTGTGACGCTTCTTTTTAAGATGATGATGGAAATGTGTGAGCCGTGATGTTGATGATTACAGAAAAACAGCAACTTTGCAGATAAAAAGAACAAACAAACACTATGTCTTTCTTTCTGAAAAAGAAGCTGTTTCGGCTTGGAGTAAATCCCTTTGCCAATATTTGCCAATAATGCCTGCTTATATACAATGTATTTTTTTTGTCGTATCTTCAACAAATTTTCTTTCCTGTCTGTCTGACTGAAGTCTTGACTAAAGAGTTTATTTGCTTGAACGAGTGAGATAGAGAGAGAGAGAGATGCATATAAATGTTTTATGTAAGCGTTAAAAGGTTGAGGTTACATGTGTAATATGAGGTGATATAATGTGTAATACCCAATACACTCTATTCAGTTCAAATATCTCTGATCTTGACTCACAGTGTGCTATAAATATAGTCTGCTATTCACACAGAGAGTCAGCCACATTCTTTTGATGTTAAATTACTTTTTTACGTAATGAGACTAAATGTTTTATACAACATGCTATTCATCAAAAACGAATGATGAGTAAAAAAACAGGCTGTTTTGCGAGGTGGTTGGTCTTATATCCAACCAAACCAAGTAAGTATACATTTTGTATCAAGTTGGAAGAAATACCGAGGTCACCACAAATGCCACAATAATACCTTTTCTCAGACCTTATGGTTTTCACTATGTATCCTTGTGTAATTTAAGAATCTCAGTGCAGAGTTTCGCAAGGAAACTGGCACAAATTGGGGTGTTTTGGCACATTCATCTTTTTCTGCAAATCCCTATACATATGCTATGAAACTTGATCCATTTTACAGTTGAACTGAGTATGTGACTGTGAATACACAAACACACACTTCACTTTCTCTTCTTTCACCATGATTTACAATCATTCTCTCTCGTTCTCGTGTGTCCATGTGCGTTACTACTACAATGTATATGTACCTAGTGCACTTGTCGCACGTATAGAGAACAATCATGTGAGAACATACGTTTTAAATAAATCCTGTGGGAAAGTCAGTCACATTCCCATTACATCACATTAGAAACCGACCGTGAAAATATCAAGAGTAAGTCGTTACTCCATTGGGTTTGAGAGGAAATCCAGTTTTACGTATAAAAATTAACTTTTTTCTGAATGGGAACGCTAAGCAAGAGTCATTCTCATGAAATGGAATTTTCCCACTTGAGAAAAACAAATCACACCATTTTGCATAAGTAACAAAACCACTGCTTCACAACAAGCAGTCATGCAGTTAGGGTTTTGAATAATATACATAACGCAATATCTATCTGTACTATCATTGTTTTGAATTGCGTTCTTTTTTTTATGAAAAATTGCACAACTCTCTTAGTTTTTTCAGCTTCAAACCGTGAGAACAAGCGTTCTTTATGCAAACTGTGCCTCAAGTCTTCCTGACAATTTACCTTAATCTACTTCCTATCAAATTCAATTTCTATACTTTTATCAAGTTTTAAATGCACATTACGTTACGTTACTTACTTTATTTTTGCTCCAAACCAAACCAAATCTCCTTATTCGGGATTGCTCACTCATTCATACACAAAATTTCAAAAAAACTTCCAAGTTCACAAGTTTGTTTGCCCACACTTATTAAATAATTATTGTTTAATTCCCAGCGCACTTTATTCACTCAGCAGGTGGACTACTGTAAATAGATCCCATTTAATTCAAATATTAATTGTGTTTTAATTTTTTTTTGTTTTTCACAAAAACACTCTTATCTGCATAAAGCATCCTCTTTTTAAAATCATATGAGCCACCATTCACACGGCGATAAGCATATTATGGTTTTGATAAGGATGACGCGTACTTGAGACTTTTTCCTTGTGACATGCTGATCTATGCAAAATGCAAACTCGCCTCTAAACAGAGTATCATTTCATTTAACACTTTTTGTGTTTTCTCTCTTCAGGACCAGAATATTCAATTAGCTTAAATAGGAAGTTTAGTTGAAAACCCGTTTTTTATTGCTGACTGTTTAGACATTGCTCATTCACTCCCATACAGTTTTATTCACGCTGATTGTTTACTGAATAAAAAGTGTAAACAACAACAACAACATCATCAACAACAGAGGAGAGAGAGAGAGGATATGGCAGCCCAATATATCACACAAACTCCTCATGCACATAAGATGCAAGATACCTTATAACTTCACTTCACCTCAGTCACACACACGACGTCTCTGAAAAATTTGATTTGATGCGATGTACGTAGTTACATTGTACATCTCCGAAAGGAATAAAAAACACCACCATCAACTCCAGAGAGAAGAAGAATATGATATGCAGACGAACGTTTTTCCTCTCCTCAATTTTTTGGACAGTGTTTACGTGTGTGTGTGGATGTGTGTGTAGTACGAGTGTGTGTTGTTTTTGTTGTAATATACATACATAACTTGGGAAAATTCTGTAGTACTTAGTACTTACTCTCTCTCTCTTATATATATGTATAGAGAGAGGATGTATAGGTATATAAATAATGGTATAATTTACTTTGGTAGTACGCCGCACACGTACGATCAAGCATACACTGTACGTACACTGTAATAAGTCTCCTTGGTCTTGTTGTAGTACTCTCTCGTGTAAAAGTCACCACGTTCCTTTTTCCAACTTTCTTCCTTATTCTATTCATACAAAGTGTACAACGTAGAATTTTCAGAGTGGTAAGAAAAACACTAGAAAAGGAGGAGGCGGAGGAGTTTTGTGTACACACTCTATCTGCTAGCTAAAGTGTAATCAATGCTGTTTCATTTGTAGTAGTCTGGCTTCCTCGCCGGAATGAATAGTAAAAGTGACGGCGTGACAATGTATAGACGCGGAGAACGCAGTCAGCGCAGTATCCGTATTTTTTTTACTATGCTCAAGAGAAAAAAATGAGTCCATTTTTGGAAATTGCTAGAAAAACCGCATTTGGACTTGCAGATGCTGTTTTATCAAAACAGCAGACTGTATATGCATTTACTGATGCTTTGTCCTCAATTCATATAGACGGTATAAGAAGAAATCTGCATGACTTTTACATAACATTCTATAAATGGAAGCTCTAACAACAGCTATACATTATGTCTATGTATATGCAAGGAAACTGAACTGGCTGAGCTGATGATTGTGAGACTACTTGCTTTTGCTTGGCATGCTGAAAACATTGTGGCATTTGCTTGTAACATAGAAAACATGAACCGTTCTTTTTTCAGACTTTCAATCCTCCGACACATTCTAAAGCGCTTGTATATTTAATTCCGGCTTGGTTTTTGTAGACAGCATACACCCATAACGTGCATGGACCAGTAAGCTAGTCTTACTTACATCCGTTCGTCGACTCAAAACAACCAAAAAGAAAACGTCTTCACAACAACAACAATACCGTCATCATCCTTCGAAGCTTCTCACCATGTCTCGTGTGTGCGTAAAATGATTCGGGTTCTCCGATCGGAGCGGATCGCACTTGTTTCATAAAGGTCGGGAGGTAAACTATCGTAAACTGTATCACACACAACTGCACAGGGTCGAGGAAAGTATTATCATCATCTATCTTCGAGAAACAACTCTCCACTTTGCATGCATGCTTCAGATCACTCATTCATAACAAGCGAAAACCATGCATTCCTCATGTCTGCATGACACAGTAAAAAGTTTGTTTTCATTTCACATGAATACCATGCTACCACTTTACACTTGGCTGTCTCCCGTTGAAAATATATATACACATGCTACATGTACTTTCATGCATAGTAGTCTTTGGTCAGGATCAGGTACATAGAGAGAAAACACGATGATGAGTTTATACCTTACGTAAAAAAAAGCCCTGCCTCCTTTTTCTTAAACGCCTCAAGCATGCATGGTCCATTTACACAACAACATTGTATTACACAATGTGTGCACGAAACGAAGCATGCTACATTAATGGGTTCTCTGTAAACAACATCATCATCCGATGGTCCATGATCACATCTTTCCATTTTCACGGTACGTACGTACCTACTTACATTTTCAGAGATCATTGTATTTTCTCTAGAAATCATAATCTTATAATGCATAATATGAAATACAGACAGACCAAGCAAACTGAGTAAGATGTCGAGAGGTGCGAGAAACTAGAGACGGCTCTCATTCCAATTTCTTCAAATACAAATGCTACGCTCAGAGCTGACTAAATAATTGGCCACATTGTAACAACGTATATAGTATCTACCGAAAACCATAAAAAGGATGGTGCACACATTTTCTTACTATGCCCAGTGGATATTTATTTCTGATGGACTGCAAAGCCTCGTTTGTAGCATACATATGGGCACACCAAAACAGACTAGCCTCTAAAAGCATTTTAGACGGACTTGCAATGTTTTTGAGTACGTTACCTTGCCTTGTATTTGTATGTCTGGATCTATCGCATCCCAATTACGTTACGTTACGTTACGAGCGAGTACGATCTTACGTGTACATATGTGGCCATGCCCACGTTGCCGTACAATAACACTCATCATCCTTTCACACATATAACATTTTGTGAACTTACACGGAAATCTAATATCGTCTTCCTGCAATAGGAGAAGTGCGTTGTGTACAGTCTGGTGTGGAGCTAGTAAGGGAGTTTTATAAGGGCAAAAAACAAACGACGTAGTTTTTCAAGTGCATGCTTACATCTATCATTCATAAGTTGTTATATTTATGTATGAAATGAAAGGAGTATTTCCTACAGCTACCCATTTTACTACGAGCCAACAAACTTCCTTCCATCCATCACTACAACATTGCTAGCTCTTTTATCCTTCGGCTGCCTCGCTTCTCCTCGATTACCTCTTTTACTCTAGAGAAGAAGAATGGTAAAAATTTACGGAAAAGTAGAGGTGGTTGTAGAAATAGTAGGAAGGAGTATCGAGCAGTTCCTTGTCTATGTCTGTTACTTGGTTGTCGACGAGTCGACCGAAATAAAATGAAATGTGGACGGTGCGTGTCCTAGCTTGCTTACGTCGCTGCCTATATATTTTGTCGGAGTTTAGGTAGATTACCTCTCGTCTCTCCTGTGACCATGGCATGCATTATGGATAGTCTAAAGTTTGCAATGAGTTTGGCTGTGCTGAAAGGTGGAGATGTTTAATGTATGAGAAGTACCTATATTGAGTCAATATAAATACTAATATTGCCGTGTGGCTCACTTTTTTCTTTCTCCTCTCTCAAGTGCTATGTTTATACACAAATATTACGTCTGTGCAAACTACTAAGTCTGTCTGGCATTCTCCTCATTAGGCACTACATATGGTGGAGCTTATTTGGCTGCAATGGAATAAAGGGCAGGATGATTGCTGGTGGCAGTACTTTTGCTAACGGATGGACAGACGTTTTGGTCTTTGGTCTCTACAGTAGCATGTGATGTGTTTAGAGCAACTTTTGTTGAGCAGAGCATGTTTCTCACTTTGTGAGTCACAAAGATGTTAGTTTTGGAACGAGACGAGAAGGTAGTTACGAAAAATTGGCTGGCCTAACAATGTACTAGTTCAATTTTGTAAAAAAAAATAAAGTAAAACGCAGATTCTTGAGCATATCATTTTACTAGAAAAATTGGTACCCATAATAAACTTACCTACCTGCTACGGTAATGGTTTGGAATAGGTCTTTTAAGTTGTGCATTTCATTTTATCATGATTTTTATGCCTCACTCCTGCCTACAATACGATACGCTACCTTTAGCTGAACAAAAACAAAATTTACGTCGTCATTTCTTCTTTTTCTCGACTACTAGACTCCGGCTAGAGTTCCAAGATCTCTGTTTTAAAAGCCTTGGGGCAATATAATGTAGTAGGTAAGTATACACACCTATTAACAATGAATGTGTGTATTTTTATTCACTACTATAGAATAGTTTGTTTCATTCCATTTTTTTCTCAGGTGGAAAGATAGAAAAAAGGTAATCGAATTTTTTGAAGGTAAAAGGTCTATGAAACTTTTGATGGTAGCCAAAAAAGGAGCTGCTGACTTTGCTGATATGATTATCCGCTGATATGTATCGGTCGGTACTAAAAATATGTATACTGGATGCCAAAAAATTACCATGCTACACAAATACAAACGACAAAACTCAATAGAGTCACCACTCAATGCATTGCATTGTATTCTTAAAACGAAACATTTTTTTCTCTTTCACTTCTGTCTAACCATGACAAGTTTTAATGCAGTGAGAATAGGGATATAAATTTTTGTGTGCTTTGCTTCTTTCCTTTGCTGATGATATAATGGGTATTAGGTAAGGTGTTTTTTTTTGCAAAAAGATATTTTGTATCCTGTTCCTCATGTCCCTGCCTCCCTGCTCCTGTCTTGTCTACCATTTTTCTTGGTACGCTTCATTAACTGATGAGATTGTTGTGTTTGCGTCTCTTCTCTAGGTACACGCATGATGAAATTGTTTTTTCGTTCTTTCTTCGTGTGTCTGCTGATACAAAAGCAAAATTCCATTTTGTTCTTCTCAAGTATCTGCTACTGAGAATGTCGAGATGATGCTGATGATGTCGAAAGGACCTTGATTGGCTTTTCTGGCTCTCTTCCTCTGTGGAAGGCATGGTCTGGTGGTGGTGTATGTGCGTTGTGTCGGGTTGTTTGCTCTTTTCCATCTCCATCAAAGTTGAAGTTACTGTTTTTTCCTCTTTTGATAATGTGCAAAGTTAAATAATGCAGCAGAAAACTGTTGTTTTTCTCTTTCATATTCGCACACACACTCAGAACATGATTGGGTGTAGGTACTTACTACCAATCGCCAGTCAGTAGCCACTACTTTATTTTCGCCTGTTACTCATTCCATTCCAATGCATTTTATCTGTTGTGTCTGAGTTCGAGGCGGAGAAGGCGACATGCGAAAAAATAATCTTGGTAAAATGTTCACAGTCTGACTACTTCTGACTGACGACGACTCACTGATCTTATTTTTCTGCATTTATCTTGCTGGAAAAACATGCACATAACATTATATGCAATTACCCAAACTGAGCCAATAAAATCTAATCTGTGTTTTGTGAGCCTTTTGTACACCCTCCCCTACAAGCATGGTACTACTACTGGAAGGGTTCTTGGCATTATATACAATATTCATACTGAGAAAGTGAACTAGGAACAAAAACAACAACAAAAAGTGAAAAGAGGAGGATGTTGTGACGAACATTTTATGATTATTCCTGCTCGCTTCACTTGGCATATTACTAGCATATTTTTAAGCATGCTCTCATTTTTTTCTGGCTCCTATTGTCTATTCTTTTGTGAAACTGTTTGAGTCCTCAATTCATTAGGGCATCCAAGAACTTTACTGTTGTCATTATTGTCTCTCTGTGATGTAAATTTTTGCAGAGTTTTCACTTCTTCCGCTCATTCTTTGGTACTTGGTTCGTTCTCAGGCTAGGAAAAGCATAATTCCCAGACGATGACGGATATGATATGATATAATAAATGTTGACTGACTGGCAGTGTGAAACATTCTTGTTTAAGTGAGAGAGACATTTTTTTTCATGATGGTTTTTTGCCAAACAGGCAAAAGAACCCCTGAATGAATATGCTTACTCTAAGACGAATATTACATAATGTGTAAAGTAAGCAAAGGGTAAGTACTTAAAAGTATAAGGACATTATGTCAAACACTTTCGAATTATGGAGCATGAAAATGATATTGTTACAAACGAAACAAGTCATACATATATATTTTAGGGAGGCTCCTTTTATATTCACCCAAAGTCTGACTGACAGTGAGACACTATCATGAAAGTCATGAAACTATGATGTCTCATTTTCGGAAAAGTACAGTTTATAGGTACACTGGTTAAGTGCCGATGAGCACGCAAGCAGTTCATGACTTTATCGTTGGAATGGCATAAGGCAAACAGGGTTGTTGTTGAAAATACTTATATGACTGTCTGCAAGTCTGAAAAAGTACGGTGTTGTGAATGTGATCATGGTTTTTGAGGAGGAGAGGGACAGCTTCTAGAAGTTTTATGCAACTAAATTGTAAACTAAAGGAAGGTAATACTTGTCCATGTTCATGTAATCAGCATAATGTTATGTTATATATGAATTACTCTGGACGTGCAGACTTGTGCGTCATTGACATCACCCTATAAAACGACGGCTATAGGGCAACTCTCCACTCCACCGTTTGCCATTTTATTACCATGCAATGTCACTGCACTTTTCGCCACAATTGTCGTTAAAGATTTTCTTTGAAAACTTTATACTTTGTTTTTGCAGTATGCAGATATTCACTAAACCATGAGCATATGCCATAGCCGTATAATGTGGTTTATCTTTATGGTAATTGAACATGCATGGATGGAAGGACATGAGCAAGCTAGATTTAACATTTAAGGTACTTATGAAGGATTAAATGGGATACAAAACAGAAATCCCAACATTTAATTTAAATGTGTGATCAGATCACAATCAATCCGAAATTATACCACACAATTTTTCCACGAAAAAAAGCTGGACGAAAGAGGAAGGAGACGATGAAATTGGCTTTTTGTCGCATTTAAGACTGTTTTCTTATTCCATTATTCTGGAAACACTTTTTCCTTCATGTTGCCATCTGTCTGCAAAGGAAATATGTGGATGGAAGCCCATTTCTATAATATGCATTAAAATCCTTTACAAGCATACTTTCCTGTAAGCAAGCCACCCGTTTCGTACACAAATTTGTTTGTGCTAGTCTGGGATGACTATGAAACAAAGTTTGAAGGTGTTGATAGCACTTTGTCTCCCTGCTCGCTCACCTAAATGCAAATTTACCAGATTTTGCAGACTCGCAACTAGTTCTACTAGTGTATAAAGTGACTTTCTATGGACTGACGTCAGTCGGCTCGTCGTGCTTATATAAATATCAAAAACATGATCCAGGTCCTGCTAGACCAAATAATGTGCTTATCTTTATTGCGAATTGCAACCAACCATAATAATGCATTCCCACAGACAAAAAAAGTATCAATTTTATATCATATTACCCATCTCCCCTGAAGTATCATCAGTTCTTGTTCTTATCGTTAGTTCACCACCACCTCCACGGTCATCATATCATAGAACTGCCATCAACACCACTAGCAAGATCCTAATCGTTTTACACAGGAATGGTAAATTTCGTTCCTCAAATCCCTAACAAGGTTGATAAGATGGTGAAAAGAGAAACAAAATCAGCAATAATAGCACCAACTAAGCACCACCTGACAAGACAAGGCCAGGGCATCGCACTTTTCCTCCTCCAATCGTTTTTTTTACTTCGCGTCTCTCTCTCATGAGCAACCATAACCATTTTCATGTCAATGGAACCTTCACTCTGTGTGCATGCACGTACACACGTACAAGTTTTAGTTAACATTCATCTTGTAATACCTACTACCATTGTTGCCAGCGCCAGCACTTGTGTAGGTATGATCACACGGTAATGCATGATGAAAAAAAACTGCGTTGTTGTTTTGTTCAGTCATAATATCGTGGATGGTATTGTTGATTATTGAAATCACCACAAGTCCCTTCTTTTTATATGCTTTTATATCTCCCCAGAATTTTCACTCACTGGATCGAATCGAGATCGAGATTCGCGGAGAAGAAGAATATATACACCTAAAAACATTGACTGTGTATAATATTTGTAGATAGTCCACGTTGTGCATTTGTGAAGATTCCTTTTTACAACAAAGCCAACTGGTCGTTGCTCCTTTCAACGATGTTTTTGTCTAACTCATATAACAGCATTTATCTTTATAGTAAGCTTATTTATTATATACTTAGCATAGTCACCTAGCATAAAATATATATACTGTGACTGGTGACGTTGATTTTGATACTATTATGCTTGCTTGATAGTTTCTGTATATTTCTTCCATTCTCCTTTACCTTTTGTTTTTCATGATTGTGCTGAAAGTGTACGTGCGCAATTGAATGGCAAATCTTTGTAGGATGTTTTAGTAATAATGACATGCAAGAAAACTTTTAAAATGTATCTAATGCTGCTGTTCCTTACGATTCCGTTCTCGTGTGACTGACTGTTTGCCGACTGTACTTAAAACGTTTATTGCTGAAAACTGAGATTGAGTCTGAGACATGGGGATGGCATGTTACCAGCGTTGATGATGCCAAAACTTATATGGGATAAACATGTACAAAGAAGTTTTGAACTTGATATCATAAGCATCATCATGCCATTTGTTTCAGCACATTGTTTTGATATCTATATTACTTACATTGGGAATGGTATATGAAGATGACGTTGTGATCACCATTCTCTAAAACATACTTCCATGGATGTTGTGTGGGAGAGACGAGCGGAGCAGGTATTTCATGTAAAATCAACGACGCAAAAGAATGTGCAATCTAGAGGTATCGTACGATATATGTATATACAACATAGCTATTAAATTGCACGAGTGTACAATGTATAGATGTGAGAAGGGATTTGTTTTGAGATTCTCAGGAAATAAAAAAAAGCTGCAGGTACCCGTAACAGCATTAAAAGTAATCTCTCGCAGCCGCAAAACATTCTCCTTCTGACAGAGTCAAAAGGAATTCCTCTTGCTCTTCACCAACTCACAGGTAGGCATTAACCTTGCCTCCTCATTATCTCTTTCCACAACGCAACCATTTTTCAACACTCTAATCATCATCATCATCTTGATCATCATTAGTACAACAAAGTTTTGTTTATGCTGTTGCTTTCATTACTTGCTTGTAAACAAATAGAGATTTTTTTCTGAGGCTATACGCAGTACTTTTCCCCTGATATTAACGAATACCTCGCGGAATATACCTCGGGAGAAATATTGCAAGTTACATAAAAACAAAAGCATTTACTTTTACGATACGGGTTTAGCCTTTGGTTGTGTAAACTTTCCTCGTGGGAAAAACGCGAAAGTTCCTTATCAAGTCTTTACATCCTATTTTAACTTTGTTTAATGAAATGATGAATTAGCCTAAGGTACATTGCGCGTATATTAGGTACATTACACCTACAATAAAAAACCCACGCGTTTACACAACGACCGAATGACGTAATTCTTAAAAAACCATTCGAGTTGAAAACACATGTACTATACGCATATCGATAGTTATAGTATGTATAGAATGTACACATTATTTTGCGCTCAATTTTAGGTTACTCTTTTTCCTCTTCTCTTTCACACGAAAAAGTTTATTAGTTTACGGTTCCGTTGACTTTAATGGAATTTCGTGTGAAATAAATGGAAATGAAATCATCTCCCGTCTTCCAAAAAGATTGTGCTCTTCGGCACAACCTTCCAAAAAATGTATTATATAATGTATTACATTGGAATATATTATGATGGAACATTCTTTTCTCATCAGAAACCTATTCAAATGAATATAATATTATATACTTTGATGTACTATCATGCATGAAGATGAGGACACACGCATTGCCATAATTCATATCACTCAAGTTACGTAAAACAAAATAAAAAGCGTGTCATGCGAAAGCAACAAACATGACATTACAATCAGTGGAAAAACCTCTTACAATACAATGCTCTCCCATATTTACAGAGAAAACTGCGATGAGAATGTAAGCGTGTGGTTTTCTGGAATTACGCTGGGAGGAGGAGATTACAAACAGGAGCACATTGTTTTTTTTTTTGCTTCTCATGGCTTACTTACTACGTGTGTGTATTAAACCCAGTATTATTGTCTACTTGTCCACACCCAAAACCCCAAACAGTCATAAAACATGTAGGTCCTACAGCCAGTACGTTCACAAACATCATCATTAGGATCACGATCATTGATTTATGAACTTATGACTTTTAATGGGCAGTAAAAAAATAGAGTATACACGTGTAACCGGTTTCATTTCTTAAAACCCATATACCAAAAAGACAAAATAATTTTGTTATTCTATTCTGCCAAAAAAGGTTTTGATATGGTGGTGTGTGTACTCACATACGTGTAACTTGTGATATTTCCCAGAAAACTCTTCACAATTTGCACTCTCTCGTACATGCAAAGCATGCATAACATAGCACACCACATACATGCATAATAAGTAAGTAGTAAGTAGAATGTGTTTACCAACTCGTTGTGGTTTCAATGCTACCTTAAACCGGTATGAAGAAGAATTGTTGACTTGAACTCATTCAATGCACCCTCATTTATAAAAAAAAAACGTTTATATAAGGATCTTTTCTCTCCCTCCCCACAAATTTCATTCGAATTCCTCCAAACAGTTAATTCATTCATTGGATTTTTGCCTTTCATTTCTTTTCTCACACACGGTTCTATGAACTGAATTTCACGCTTAAAAATATTTGATACCGTACGTACCGTATCGTATAACACTAGCCCTTATCTTTGCAAGCTTTTCAACAAATAAATTCCGAGGAATTAGCCACTGCCCAAGGCTAGCCTCATCAGGATTCGCAGTGACTCAAGTATGTGGGATGGACCTCTCTACATTTTTTAACAAACGAAAAAGCGCTCGTGTATGTTTACAGTAATTGGAAAGAAAAATGAATGAAATATCAATGAATTTGTAAAACACCAAATACTTGAATATTTGTTTTCCATATCTCTGCTCCACAAAACCACAAAGAAAAACAACGGTTGTTATTGTCGAAAACAAGGAAAATAATGTATATGAAGCTGTTTTCCTCTTGTACTTGGTATTAGCTCAACTCTACATACGTTGTCTACTGATTGTGAGCTCTGACTTAAATAATGTATGAATGGTAATGAATAATCATTTCCTGCCGATCAGTTTCCCTTTATTCTGTGAATTTTACGATGTTGCCGTCTGTCTGTGGTAATGTATAATGAGATTGTTGAATTGTTGAGTTCGGATTCAGCGGGATATAAAGATAGAGTTGGGCCAAGCCCTCAGAATGAAAAAACAACTAATCTCAGAGTAACTATGTATTTCCTCTTTCTCATTTTTACCGTTCCACTTTTCAACAACTTCTTTTTTATCAATGAACAGCATCAACCTTAATATTTTCTGTGGTTCTAGTTGTGGTATGCACGTTAGGATCATCATCATCATCGTCAGTAGTAGTACCATCACTGTTACAACTTCTAGTACAACTTACGATTAGTTGTGCCGCATTATCGTGTTTCATATTCGGCTGGCAGCGTAACGTAACTCTTTCGGCCGTCCCTCATCTTCACATTACATTATGATGACGGCTCGTTGAAAAAATCATGAATGACTTGGCTTTGCTAATGTGCAGAAATGAATGAGCTCAATTGCACAAATCGGAATGAGTGTGAGTAATAATGAGTAACATTATCATTTCGTATGAAAAGCAGGTGTATACTTACCTGTAGTCAATATGTACAACAATATTATGCTCATTCATTGCCATAACGCAGAGATATTGCACGATTTACACCACTGTTGGAAAGCCGACAATATTTTACTAAGCCCATACATTCATCATCATCCATCCGTCTCATCTCTCATCCTCATGACGCTACTACGCATTTAGGTTCTTGGTTATCTAAGATGCTCTACGGCTCACGCTAACTGAACAGTTTGAGCATGCCATCTTTCATCGGATGTTGTATCTACTGAAGAACTTGAGGGTGTCTGAGGTGATCAGACCAGCTCTCACGTTCAGTACATTATCCTTGTGGAAGGGAGAGTGTTCTTTGCGCCCCGCACGGCTCGTCTCTGTGAAGAAGGAAATTTTACTTTGCTTCGTGCTACCTCGAGTGCCAGTTTCTCTCTCTCTCAGCACTTTCTGATTCTCTCTCTTTGCCAAGAACTAATGCTCAGATCGGAGTGGAACCGGTGTCCGGTTAGTATCACTCTCTCCGGGGAAATTCGCCAAGGAGTTTAGTAGGAATGGGTGAAAGCTTTCTCCAGAATATGCTGAACACGGGTTTTAAGGGGACGGATGAAAAAACAAAGTCATGCTAAACTGTTTTTTATTTGGCAAAAAATTATTGACCAATTACTCAAATTTTCTTTGAATATAATTTTCGAAATACTACTTCGTGGGCAGGTCATCGCTCGTATAATAAGAACAATTTCAATTAAGCAGTATCAAAACCAACGCGGTATGGTTTCATGATAATCTGTTGATAAAATGATGTTTGTGGTGAAATACTTATGAAAACAACTTCCTGCCGTAGCCAATTTTACGTCATTATTATTGACTGAATTTGTAAAGATTGAATTGATGCAGAATCATGCTCTGACGCAGGAAGTAAGATGTTGATGGCTGCGAAATACTTATATTTTTTCTATTTTCAAGGTCTTCTGAGTATTTCCACTGGGATTTTGCATTATCATAATATCAACTGTGTACATCTCAGACTTGTTTACCGGAAGTGGTACATAATGTACCAAATTTTATACATAAATGCAGAACAATTGCTGAAGGCGTTCCTTGTCTGGGTGAATGAAATGTCTCTTTTCGAAAGAATCGCACATGCCATTAACAAATCCCTTCCCTTTTTTACAATGATTGTGTTTGCATTGCAGGTATTTAGTCCTGCCAGCCATGTGTATAATCCTAATCCAAATTCACCAGTGTAAGTGCTCTATGCACATGCAGTAGAAAATGAGTTTCTTAAAAAATTAATGATAATTGCATGCCATCATGTAATAGCAGAAAATGTGCACTGCGTACAACAACAGATGACTAATGGATTCCTCCTCTCAAACTGTAATTGCTTTAAAACAATCTCAATCCTTAGTAGTTGCAAGGCATAGTATGTAACTGGGAGGTAGGATTTATATTTTTGAACTGATTGTGAATAGGTTTAAATTCAAATACGACACACGCTGGGATGACATAATGGCTCTAAAATTCTCGGCAGACTGCATCTCACTCGCTCAGATTTCCTTTTGTTTATTCTTCAGCCTTCACAGGTAGGATGATTATACTGATAGGTATTGCTTTGCTCTTCAAGAATTACACAAGAACTTGTATACCTTTGCATTGTTTAATGGTATATTTCTTGCCTTTGGTTACGTATTTTTTGTTACACTTCACATTCTTGGACATGGACGAGACGAGGTTAGAGGCAGGGGAAGCACACGAACAGAAATGAAGCTGAAGAGGTTTTATCATCATCATCACCATCATCATTTCTTTGTGCATCTTATGTATGTATATGTAAATCTTACAAAACAGGTAGTAACAAATAAAAATCCCTTACTTTACCATGCTCAAAACACCATACACTTTGATGTAATGAAAAATATGCACAATAGCAAATCGCAACATAAAACACAACCATATATATTTTATGTACTAACAATATGTATGTATTGCAATTTCAACAGGTAGTAGTAATATGCAAAGAGTTCTTTGCATGTTAATCATAATCAAAGTCACAGTTAGTACATCTCTAGGCAGCTGGCTGGCCTGTGGTTGATGGTGTTGTGTGGGCACACGACATTGCATTGCACCACTTGCTACGTATTCATTAGTTGGGCATAATGTGTCTCTGTTATCATTGTAATTTGTTGGAAAAAAATAAATAAGAGGTTGTAAACGCACTTGCACTATGTGTTTGTTCATGTGAACTCTGCTCTTATTGTTCGGAATATCATCCGACGAACTTTGCAAGCTCTTGCTCATTATTGTTGCATTGCTAACTTCAAGTTGAAGTGCATCTGATCCAACAGAGAGTTATCAAGTGTGGTAATCTATTGGATTGTTCAATATACTTATGTATGTATCAAGAATCTTTATAGTTTTTTAATTGATACATCGTCTTCAACGTCTCTTTACGACATTGTCCATTTGGCATTGGAGTTGGAATGCTAACAAAAAAATTTCATCGATGCCTTCATGTTCCTGTTGTGCAAGTTGATCCATATAACTTTGACGAAATGGTAGTGTGGGCTTAGTGTTTGATTCTTTTGTTTGATTGCGATAACCAAATACAAATCGAAGCCAAAAGTGATGGCCAATAACGTTCAGTTTTTTGTAGCTCAGGGCTTAAAATATTTTTCATAGAAATCCCTCAAACCAATTCATTGCCAGTTGTACATACGTACGCACTTTTTTGCCGCATAATATGCAAGCAAGTCAAGGAAGGGTGTCCTCGTGCAAGCAAAACGAATTGCAAAAAAGGCGATTTCTGTGTCTTTTTCCATCCCACACACCTTTTCATCTAAACGACTTTTGTATTCAGTTGGCTAAATATTATGCTATGTCGTCGTGTGTGAAGCAGTGACTGTTGAATGAGTATCAAAATTTATGTTTTGCAAACGCAACACATCTCCATAAATAGACTCGATAAAGTACCTATATGCACAGGACGCAACAAGGAATGTGCATGCAGAGAATTGAAATAAACACCTACATCTCATAGCCCATCATTTTTACATCGCAGTCATTATCATCAGCATCTTGGAGGACAGTGATTAAGAAAAAAGTGAAAGTGAGACGATCAATCCTTTTTTAAATTCAAGAGTGGATCAGCAGCAGAGAATGTGAATATTATTTGGACACTGTGCAGGAAAGAAGCAGCGTGGCAGCAAGTGCTGTGCAAATATCAGGAGGTGGACACCAAGAATTTTTGTATACATTACATTTTACATAAAGCGCTAATGTGCATTAGCATATGCATCTATGTCACCAGAAGACTTTTGTTTAATGGTGTATCACACAGTGCTGTAAATGTGCTCACTTAACCAGCTAATCAAAAGCCAATGCCAATTATATCCTTTTTATTATTGCATGTGTGGTTCTGATTGAAAATTAAATTACCAAATTTGCATACCCCAGTATTAGAATCATTGAGGTTTTCAGTTATGTTCTGATCACGATGTAGTTCAGTAATACGTAGCATACTGCTCTACCGGGTAGACTTGGATTGTTGGTTTTGGATTGATTATCATATCCCGTTCTCGAGTGCCTGGCGTTTTGTAATAAATATGCATGCATAGTCGTAAAAACAGGTGTGAGAACAAGAACAAGTGCGCTTCTCGTCATAAAATGTAAAGAAAGAGTAGTTTGCTCTGCAAAAAAATAAGAAGCCTCAGCTCAACCGTTCCGCATACTTTACTCCTTTGCCAAATCAAATTACAACGTTTTGTGCCGTGGCTCTACTGCTCTGTGGCTGCCGTTTACTTTTAAACCGGTGGTGATACAAATCAAATTAAGAGTTTAATGGTTCTTACGAGTGTGGTTGTTAAAAAGAGTCAAATTTGTGAGTAATGTTGTAATACCACTGAAATCAACGTTCACATCAGTCGAGGACTGTTTTAAAGCGAGATTCCTATCTTGTCTAGAGGGAAACTGAATTTTTCCGCAACATTAATTCCCAACTTGGGACGTGAAAAGAGAAAGAATACCTGGTGATGATGACAGGATTTGAGTCTGGGCGCATTGTGTTTAAAGCCCTGTAATTGCCCATTTGGATTTTATGTGTAAACTCAATTCAGTTACAGAAAACTAGAATTCCTCTAACCTACAAACAAACCATGGTAGTACGGACTTTAAAGAAGATCCTGCTCCTTGCGTCAAATCAAAATCAGTGTGCTAGTAGCAGAAGCGTGAAGTAATGTGAAGCGAGCTCTGATTTAATACCAGCAACCATTTTCAAAGTCTTCATAATATTTTGAGTCCATCAACGCACCTTGCAAGCAATAATATAACAGCAACTCAAAATGTCAAGAAAATTATTAAAATTTCTGATCCTCTTCGACAATCCAAGTCTACTCTACTTTCCCGGACAGTTTCTAACGGGAAGAGTTCTTGTGGAGTTGGAGGATGACACACCTGTACTTGGTAAGTCAAATTTTAGTTAAATTAACAAACTAATCTACATTATGACTTGATTTGATACTTTGGGAGTCGTAATGGTAGTTTGTAGCTACTTCGTGCGTTTTCTGCAGGAAGAACAAAGTTTCATGCACCCTGCGACATCCATTTCCTCATTGAGTTTGCTTGCATGTTGTGAGTGAACTGAAGCATTACGGTTTTTAACGGTCAAATTCCGGAGTCATATTTATAAAGTAACGGGTGCCATTTAGATCGTGAGAAACGCTGGGTTGTTTATACTATGTAACTTATTATAATAACATGTAAGCTATACTAGTACGGTTTTAGTCGTATGATATTTGTCATCAAATGCAAAAAGGTCTACATAAAATGCATACCTGCAAGAAAAGACAGGACATGGAGTGCAGTTAGGCACTTCATATATACCTATATATATATTATGAAAAGATATGAATAATTTGTTACTACAATGCATGCGAGCAAGCATCCAACGAATTGCGGAAACTTCACGAGACTACTGTAAACTTCCTTTTTTGTTGAATTTTGAAACTCACCCTTATAACTATTTTAATCAGTTTACTTTTGTATTATTTCATAACTACAGTTATACTTATGCTCCTAGACCGTGCAGTCAATTCGACTCAAGAAAAAAATTTGAATCGTAGCATGTCATATGAAAAGTAGATTCATAACAGGGAGCCCCTTTCAAGCTCATTTGAGTTAAAAAAACAGCTATAGAAAGAAGACTTCTGAACAAGAACATGAACAATAATACAGTAGGCGTCTGTGAATGCTGTCGAAACATTAACATGAATGCATGTGTACATAAACTAATTGAGTGCGTGGGAGTTTGTATGCTAATTCCTGCCTAACCCATTCCAGTGCCCTTCATTTCATTATTTGTTTTCAAACGTTGTTGTTCAGATTTTATCCTTTAGGCAGTCCATTGAACAGATAAATTCTGTAGATTATGCTCTCAACTCGAGAATTGTTCGTTTTCTTGTTACAACTTTAAGCTGTTATGAATCTAGCTTTTAATTAGCGCTAATAGCAAACATTTGCTTGCCGATTTTTGTTTTTTTTTCACCCGGAAGTATTTTTCTGATATGATATTACTCGTTGATATTGAGTAGCGCAATTTGGAATGAGTTTGTAGATAAAGAACATTTTTTGACGACGAAATGATGAGCTCATGATTATGCTGTTGCTGCAACGGTATATTTGAACAACATGCACGTGTATATGAGAGCAGATTAACTATGAAAAATCATCAAGTGTTCATATCATGCACAAAAAGGATGTTTTATATATTTGTTACGCCTCCTTTTTGCTATAAAAATCGGCATCAGTAAAGCTAAAGCTCTGGGAAAATTCTCAGTCTGTATTGTTAGCATCAAATTACTGATTGCGATTGCTACTGCCTGCAGTTTATCGGGAAGAAAGAGATTCGTTGATTCACTAAACCAAACCAATAAAAATCTAGACCTCCTAGTAGTTTCTCGTCTACCTTGGTAGCATGAAACGGTAAATAATTCTGGGAAAATTGCTGCACATCAGGCTGATTGTTTGCTTGCAGTTTTATCTTTGAGATATCAAGTGCATAATATTATCTTATTGTTAGAATAAATATATTGATAGTTGTTAACAATAAGGCAAGTGTGCACGTGCATACATACGGATGCGCTAATGGAGAAACCAATGAAGACATGAAAATAGTTTATGCGTGATAATTAGCCTTAATGTTTGATAAGAGGAAACCGGATACGAGATTATGAGCTTGGTGACAACAACAGATAACTATAAAATATTAACTGACCGGTATAAGTAGCTATCGTAAATCTTTGGTTCATTAAGATACGTTTTTTCAAAAAAAATTTACTCTCATCGCAAAAAGGCATAAATTCACGCTCGGCATCAATGGCATTGATTGATACGTCAAAATGAACCTAATTCACATGATTCCTGTTTTCTAGGTCTTTACTTGCACATCCTAGGCGAAGGATGTGTGCGTCTGAAAAGCCGCGGACAGGAGCGTGTGTATGATAAGGAAAACTACATAGATTTCCGAATGAGGCTACTCGGCGAATCAAGTAAGTTTTAGACTTTTACTCTCAAATGCATAATAAAAACCTAAAAGGGATTGTATACTTCAACTAAAATGATACGTCGTCTTTGTAATCAGGTCAAGGCCCCATTATTCTCAGTCCAGGAATCCACAGTTTTCCTTTTAAACTTGGCCTTCCTCTGGGACTTCCTTCAACATTTTTAGGAAAGCATGGCTGGATTCAGTATTTTTGCAAAGCAGCTCTGAAAGAGCCGAATGGTCTTGTTCATAAAAACCAACAAGTTTTCATTGTAATGAGTCCAATCGACCTCAACTTGGAACCACCTGTTGTGGCTGTATGTTTTAGTTTAATTCATTTAAGCATTATTCCGTAGGACCAAAAGAAAGTCATTAATTAAATCAATGTATGGCCATGTACTTTTTAGCAACCATTTCATTGTGAAATGGAACACAAGTTGGGCATGCCTTGTGCGTCATCAGGCACCGTGAAATGTCGCCTACGACTGGGTAAAGGTGGATACATTCCTGGAGAAAAAATACACATTTGGGCTTCGGTTACAAACAATAGCCGCGTAGAAATAAAGGCAACGGAAGCCATATTGACGGAGGTACTTACAAAAACGTTCCCACTGTTTGATATATGACTGATAAGAAAAATCATTGATATGTCAAAATTTACCTTGGATTATATAGACAATTCAATACACAGCCCGGGGGAAAGTTGTTCAGACAGAAAGACGGGAACTGACTACATTGTCTCGAGGAAAGATCAAAAGTGGGCATAAAGATGAATGGATCAACGAGAAACTTGTCGTCCCACCTTTGCCACCTACCAATCTTAGAGGGTGCAATTTGATACGGATACAATACGAGTTATTTGTAAGATTTCAAATGATTATGTTTCCATTGAGCACTAACCTCGGGAAAGTTGAGGTGTTTCCCTTGAGGCATATTATTATTGTCTGTGCTTGTTTTCATTTCATTTTTATTGTTTTCTAGTTCATTGTAATTCCAAAGAGTTTCAACAAGAAAATCAAACTTCAAGTTCCCATTCTTATCGCAACCTACCCACTCCGTGGGGAAAATAACACAAACACCGGTTCATTGTCACGTAGTGGCTCCAAGGAACGCTACCCCACCATTTTACCAACCTATCGACCCACCAGTGAATCTAAATCGGTGAAGTAACGCAAGCAATATAACTTTTAACTTTGTGTTAGTTATTTTTCTACAATAATTGATAATGTATTCCACATTACCATGCAGTTAGTCGTTTAACGGCCCATATAACTTTTAACTCTTCTTTCTATCTGAATGAGAGTGCAAAAAATTTAATTTCCTACATTTTATGACAAATGCAATATGAAATGTATGTAAAATATAGGTACTCAAACTTCCACTCCTTGAAAATCTGTGAACGGTAGGGTTATTGCCTAATGCTTACCAGGATTCATGTACATGTACGAATCAAGTTACATTCATTCATAAAGTGTCTTGAGTAGAATGACTTCATTAACATCTCCGCTAACCCGGCCAGTTTTAACCCACTACAAATCCTAATCGGACCAAAAACTGTTTTTTGCTATCCTGTTATTTGTTAAAGGCACCTAATTCTAGTCAGTAATTTAACCCATTTACCAAACTACGCCTTTGTCTATCTTTATGTAGCTTTATGTTTATGACATATTCATGAAAATAAGTACACACAGTTGAAGCACGTATCGGTTTTACAATAAGTCGTTTTAATCAAAGAATATTGTTGTAATTGGCAAATATGACTTATATTAATCGTATGTGTATGTTTTCTAGGCGTAATGTAAAGTAAAATATAGTGTAAGTATGCAATGTAGTGTGTTAAGTGACAAAGTGACAAAGTGACTAACTCAAATAAATGTAATAATTTGTCTTCCTTTTACACATTACATGATGAACTTCTATCACTTATTTCTTGGCAATTGCAAATAAAAACTTTTTCGTATGATTCATTTAATAACAAGGATGCGTAAAACTAAACATTAATGGCTAAAACAATTTTCTATTGCTCAATTACATTGAATCAATACCACAAATAAAGAAAAAAAAACAGCATAAAACTTTAAACTTTAAAAAAATATCACGTTTTCTTGAACATATATATTAATTAATATGAAGTTAATTAAAATCTACCAAGTAGCTAAACTAGGTGTGGCATATCGGGAACAAGCTGAAACACATTGTTGAATACATAGCAGGTTACGTTACGCTGTAATCATCTCTGGATATACGGTGTTTTTGTATGTAAGTCTTCAACCATGATTATTACGAGCCGTACATCTTTCAAGCAACCGTAAAAATGACTTCTGGAGGTTATTATATATATTTATTCTGTATCAACAATTTTTAAGCTAGAAATCATTCCAGTGAAAAGAAATCCTCGTGCTGTAAATTAAAATGCCTTCCTCGGATCTCTGATTTCTTATAAATACTTTCCTCGGTGTAAAATACAAAGGTAATGTAAAATGTACCGTGCGCAATAGTTTTGTGTACTTTTTGAATGAATGTACAAGCGCACACAGGCAAGTTCCACGAGCATAAGATTAAAAACGAACTTATATACATCATTACTACGAATACTCATAAAAGCTATAGAACAATGCCATTGCAAGTTACCTGAATTGATTAGATACAGTGTAAGGAGCCTGAATTTTAAAATAATCTGTTCTATGAAAACATTCAAATAAATTGACTAATTCCCTAAACAAATAGAATGAAATCAGTTAGCTGTACGGCTTTGATTTAATAAACGACTTCTCCTCTCGTGGAAACAAGCCGCATCAGAACATTACACATACATTAATACAGTGCATAATATGTAAATTATGAATGCAATCTAGTATTTTGTATGTATGGATTTGACTGACCTTATTTACATTATTACTTAGAATATTAGACAGGTGAGTTACAGTCTCAAATATTATTTACTCTCAGTTCCAAAAGGTTTTATGAAGTCTTCTCCATCGTTCATCATACACACACTACACAACATTACAGTGGGTCCAGGTCGTACTCACAATCAGTGATGAGTAAACTATAACAGAATATTATAATGTAACATGGCATAGCTCTTTTCATTTGGATTTTATAAGGTAGTACAAAAATTATGATCTCTGGAAAATACTATTTCATTAAAATCTGGTTTGTTCGCAACATATTCACGTAACTTTTCAGTAGGGAGAGGTAGTAATGGTGAAAGTTTCATCTTTCCTGCATTATATACTAAAACGAACATACGGGAAAGGAAATAAGAAGCTCGTGTGTTGTGGAATAGCACAGTATTTCTATTTATAAAACAAGAAAAATTAACAGCATCTAGTGGATTAGAAATTTTGTGTTCTAGAAGAGTCTGACAGGAACTCATTTTACGATTTTCATTTGTATAAACCTAAACATATTATTATAAATAAAACATTAGTATGGCATTTCTGTGGCATGGCATGCGAAATTTAAAAAAGGAGTTCATATACGTGTAGATATTGCTCATAATAAACTTTGAGTTTTTCCTATAATCATACAAACGACTTTTTCATTTTAGCACGTTCTTTCTCCATCTTAAAGATTCAAAATTCCTGAACAATATATGAGTAAACCATTTAAGGTCTAACTAGGTATAATCTTTGTTATGAAGGTGAATTGTAGAATATAAAAATATGTGTTTATCGTTGAAAGTTTAAAAAGTTCAACCAGACCATCCAGCCGTATTCAGTATGTGTGTTCTGCTGTCGACCACAGTGTACGTTATTGTTGTTATAAGTTATTTGAATGGTACAAAACGAATCCCAAAGTTCTCCAATATATTGGTTTATAAATAATTATATTAGTTAAAATCTAATAAGATAGATGTAACAATGTTGAATATTACAGTGTTATGAAAATATTAAGCCTACGTGTAGTTTAAAAGAAACAATCAATCTCAACAGTATACATAAATTCTGTGTGGTTAATATAAAACTTAAAGCGCAGAAACTAACATATTATTGTATACATCTTGTAAATTACATATAAATATGCGTAACGTGTCGTACTAGTAATTTTTAAGATGATATGACTCGTGGTACAGGGTTTCGTAGTAGAACCATGCTTTCCGCAGAAATTATAGGTAAGCAGTTTTCGCAGTGATATTTGATAAGATGAATGACATTATCAAATGTTCGATCCTTGGTGCGTACCTTCAAAGAGAGACAAACATATTATGGATTTATAAAATATTGTACACCCAAATCAGTTTACAGTTTACAGTCAATGGTTTACAGTTTACATGGACAATAAAATTACAAATACTTACGATTCCTTCCGGATCAACTAGTAGCAAATGTCTGGGCGAATCACCTTGCAAACCCGTTAACACAAACTGACCCGGACAGGCCATTGATTCACGGACCAGAAAGTCTCCATCCTAAATTAAAAGCATTTTGAGTTCATTTGAACAAATCCTTTGATACACAAACCGAGTCTTATATAAGTGCGTTTTTAAAAAGATTTACATGTTTCAAAAGTTCCTCGGCTTCTCCACGACTGACTGTGCCATGAAACCAATTTTCGCCATCTAACAATCGCCTTTGACTTTCAACTATCTCCGCAGGAATAGACTGTGGCAATGTAGTCGAAAACGGTTCTACAAAAATTAAATAAGCCGTAATTAGCTAACTGTGACCAACCATATTTAGTCACCATCACCAAATGTGTTTGCTTGCTTACGCATGTCGAAAGGATCTTTTTGGGGTGGCTGGCTAGGAGAGTTTGGAAGACCCAGTCCAGTTCCCATTACAGAACTGGGAGTTCCACCTGAAGCACCTAAGCTACTAGCACCGTTTGTATTATCAGATCCTGGCAATAAAAATGAATCTAACTGTTTATCCTCCACGGAAGGACCAAAGGCAGGTGGTGTTGGAGCTTCAAAGTCAATTAAATTTACACTAAGCTCTAAAAATGAAACAAATAAAACAAAAGTAATTATTAAAGACTTTAAGCAACAAAAAATCTGTACAAACTAAATCATGAGGTTAGGTGTCCTTTATTGCATTCACTTCATTTATTAAACTACCTTTGTCTGAGTTGGAATGCAAATTAAGCGGCGGAGGTTCCTTTGCTCTAGTAGATGTTGCATTTTTAGCTTTGGTAACATTCTGTATCTTATCTTTAGTCTCCAACGTACTTGCTGCTTGAATATCGGGTGGAACTTTTCCAGGAAGATCATTATAATATTCTGGATCGTCCGCAGGTATGCTGCTAAACACATGACAAAAATAATATTGATATTGACATTACTCTTCCGTACCTTTATTTTCCGCCTACAATCAAACTCACCGAGGTGGAGGCGGTCGTTTTTGTAAATACTCCTTGAAACGAAGCTCAAAGGCTTGACCGACAGTTGTAATAACATCCTGTGCTAGCCCACTCCCACATTCCAGCACAAAACAAGCTCGCCCAACAATCGAGTCTTTGGCCACGTAAGCAACAAAATCCAGCATCGTCTGAATAATTGCAAATAATTTATACTTTGTCACGTATCCGCTCAAGTACATTTACATCTTTTTTCCTCTTTTATCAAACACACTTACCGCATCGCCTCCAGAAGCGAATGAAATATTTGGCATATCGTGAACAGCAATTACAGACCCAGTATCTAGGCTAGTGAGTTTTAAACAGGTACTAGTAATCGTCAAATGAACATCCGAGCCTGCATGATCTAAGCGTGGCCTTATCCCCAATATTCTGGCAACTCTTCTGTCAATCTGGAAACAATAAATGTCATAAATCATATAACATGCTTTTATATTCACTCGACTTGACTATAACTTGATTTTTGGGGGTATCAAAACGAAAGCATTTGCTATTTGCAATGTCTTTGTTCTCTTGTTCATGTAACCTTTCATTATTGATGGTTCTGGTTGTGACATTTCATTTGGGTAGGCCTTTTGAATGCGCAAAATCACAAACCATTTTCTTATACAAAAGTGTATGGGCGAATAAATCAATTGAGATAATCTAATATCTTTCAGCCTACATGTATAACTGCCAAGATAACTAAACTGAAGCTTACAGAATTTATAAGATCATCCTCGTGACGTCTTCCAGAGTAGAAGGCACCTGTACTATATTGCTTTTGCTATATATATCTTATGCATGAATGATAAGCTATCCAGTCAAGGGAAAGCAATGACGTGAGCGTTTATTGAATTATGTTCATGGCACATGCATTAGTTTGCCTCGAAGGTGTCCCTCTGGAACACCTTCGATATTTAATAGTCACAAATGCTATATTCGTTAATGTACTCCAACTTCGTAAATAAATATTATTGCCAACTTTTTTTGTGATCAATAATGAATAAGACTCGTCCTTTTTTTTATGACTAACAAAAAGACAACACAATTATTGTTTTCCTAAAATACGCCTCGTACGTCATACAACATACAACCATTCGCCTGATTCTCCTACGTACATAATTCAAGCCAATTGAAAAATAATCAATTTTTTTAAACCCAGTGCTACATCATGCATCATGCATGTCAACTGTCGAGCTGACACTAACATCTTCTAAAAGCAAAATGTTGCGATGAACGTTTTATATAGCAAACTATCATTCTTCTTGTAAAAACTGAAATTGATAATTTACGTAAGTATGTATGTAATAATATTTTTTAAGTTTTCAATAAGTAAGAGCAATTATAGAATAGATAAGTTATGAAAAAAACTTCCTTTTCAAAATCAGTATCACGTCATTCTATACAAGTATTTAAACTAAGCATCAAAAAGGTAAAGCAAGGTGAAAATCATAAAATAAACCTTTTGTTATTCAAAGATAGTTAAAGTATTCATTCCCACAGCGTTCATACTTCGTACACATTCTTCTAAATTCTGAATAGGCCAGCCTAGCCGTCGTGAGAATGATACCACTGGCTCATTTTCCATTCAATACTATTACGTGAATTGATCAACGGTTGGATTGCAGCTAGCCTGACGCAGAATTTTTTCTAAGTTTTTTTGTCGAAATTTCTGGGCTTAACCATAGCCCATCATAACCAAACCTATTTAAACATGATAATGAACTTGGAAAACTAGGTTTATTTATGATGGGTTATGGTTAAGTCCAGAAGTTTCAGAAATTTTTTTGGTGTTGGACCGAAAAGTAGTGAAAAAAACCTGCAATCGATCGACTTGCCGAAAAGATTTCCAACTGAAAGAACAATTTTGATTGCTGGTGCACATGGCTCTTACTCATTTCAAGCATCAGGGGATGCGATGCCATGTACTGACAAAATATATAGCAATTTAAAATATCCATTACATTTTTTAATCTGTTTGCATTTGCATGATTGACTACGAGAATTTCTTTCAATCTCAAGATTTACCAACCAATATCGTACGAGGTGTGAGAAAACAGATTTGCAGATAAATGCATATTGGAAGCATGAATCTAACATATGTTTGGAATAGTATCAAAGAAGTGAGCACAGTGCCCCAGTTCTTATACTGAGTGAGCATGTCTGTTCACAGAGTTTGAGAGAGTGTGGGCCGGAGATAACATATATAACTCCTTTACGGCAGAGATCGGTCGGAGTCAATATGAGAGGTCACGACAAAAACGATACGGCTCAGCTCAAACTTGAGTAAACTCCTTAGGTGATACATTCAATTTAATATTGAAATACATATAAATAACGCAAAATGTGGACTAATTACAAAACACCTTTTGGCATCTCAAATACAACATAAATTTATTTTTCTGCGTTCATTCATTGTTCCGAGCTTACGCAGTACAAATATCACAATAAAATGGCATGTTTTGAGGAAACCTCCCTCCAATCTAAGGTTAAAGCTTAAAAGTCGGCTAAATGTGGACTAGATAATGAATTCCTCAGATTCAAGATTTTAAGCTTAATCCTAACTCAAATTTGTAATGCGTAGGTTATATAGGTAATCCCAAGTAAAAAATTTTATATGTAAATGAATGATCCCAACATACCAAATATACGAACTGATCTCTGTCACTCTCAACTCAAGGTAACTTGCACTATAAGCCTCAAACAGATAACGTTGGCCAGCTACCGATTGGATGGATACATTTGGGGTCTAGGGATCTACTGTAAATCATTTCTTCTCTGATATTAGCATTATGATGCGTTCATTCGCTATAAATTCAGTTTCATGCCATTTTAACCCAAACACTTGATCTAGGTAGGACTCAAAAGTTCTCATTTGCATCACTTTAAACAAATATAGTTCATACAAGTAAAAGTTTCATAATCCCTTCTTTACACCTCATTCTTTTGGTCTCCTTTCTCATTCACATTACACTCTCAAAAAGATACGCTACACTTGTGATGCAATGCATACGACTCCAAAGTGTGCCGTTATAGAACGCTCATATATGCATGACCAGGACATTGAAACACCAGAGCAAAGGCACAGATTCTTCAACCCATTCTATTTTCCCAACCAACCTACATCCATATACGAATTGTAAAGAATGAGAAGATGTAGTCAACACACTCAAAGAGGATAATATGAAACGTTCAGCAAAAAGTATGTAATGAATGTATCTGATGTAGACATATCGTAGTTCTAGCTCTTTACTTTCCTCCAAAGTTTCTCCCATTTCATCCATTCTCAACAACGACCAGCACGGGAAACCGATCGATATTTTCCCTTACCCACACCCCCACATTTTCCTGGCTCTTTCGCAAGTTAGAAAGAAAGAGAGACTAATAGTCTTGCCACATGCTAGGCCCACAGGCACTGACTCAGCAAGCAAAACAAATCCACGTCTTTTTGAGCTTTATGGGAGAGAGAGAAAGCTTTTCTCTTTTTTGCCCTTAATAATATACATTTACCTACAACAAAATTCATAAAAACATTCATGCATATTGTGTACACTGATCGACTACTACTATAATATATCACATCAGTCTAAGTCAGAATGTGCCATCTGCTGCCACTCATTGTACATCTCCCTCTCCGTTTTCTCTTGACTACACGGCTCTTTTACCACATATAGCCACCATTAGAATAATATATGGGAATGTAAATACACAAATTTCTCAAACACACTCCAAACCCTGTGTATATATATTCATGAACCGGAAAATGAACCCGAAGTTCGGAGCTCTACTGACTGATGGAACCAAGAAAATAGATTGCCCAGGTATATACCATAAGCTTTCATTTATGTATTCCCTACTGCTGTACAAAAAGGAGGCAATTGTGAGATTGTACAACGAACGACCCAATTTCATCGCCCTTCCTACCACCAACCGCGACAAATGGTGATTAGTTATTTTAACTAGAAGCAAAAACTACACACCAGAAGAAACACGGAAGGTTATACGGTGTCCTTTAGAACATCATCTGTCAAGTCTCACACATTTTCTTCCACAGTCAGTACAGTTCCGTTGTAGCTTCGGTTTGAGAATAATCATGTATGAGGCTTTCGTTCGAACCCACTTGCTGAAATGACAGAGACTTAATTGGAAAATGGATCGATGAATACAAAAAAGTGCTTACCTTTCTTTTTCTGTCTTGAGAGCGAAAGCCAGCCGCTTCACATACTTGATTGATACATTCTCTGAAAAAGAAAATTAAAAAATGAAATAGCTACGGCCATTTAGAATCAGAAGCAACATACATAACTGCAATGTGTGTAGTCTAAAACTAAAAGCGGGATGCTAAAAGTATCATGTTTTTTTTTGCAAAAGCAATAGCATGAGTACGTTTGATGTTGTCTTATTAGAAGACGAAAGACTTTCATCTCCAGTTGCTTTCTAATATTGTACAGACAGAGACAAATGGATCCACTTTTGAAACATAGCAGAGAAGAGGCAATCATTTACACTGATAATGAGTTTTACTACTACTGAAATCAGATACAAATTGCTATTTAATTAATCATACAGAAAATATGTGACGTTGTTTAATAAAAACGTGTTGAAAATTAGCAAGGCAGGACCATTAGTTTTACTAACTCAAGAATAGTCTGATACAAATAAAAACTTTTTAATACGGATTTTGCAGATATATTTATCTCATTTTGCCCCATCTTGGCTCTGCCCTTATTGCTATAAAAGTTTTTTCCGACTCCATTTATCGTTCAAAGGTGCATCGCAATCACAATCATATGCATTCATTCCACTGTTACACACGTTCTTTCCTATTTGTTACATTGTTACACACCTATTTCATTTAAACAGTCCCATTCTGTTTGTTATAATTTATGGACTGTGCAGAATATATGTACGTATAGTAGTACCCAGAGAAAAGAGCACGCCACATCCATATCATCACGTAGCAAAAAAAGTAGTCGGTTATCTCGAACGTCGTAACAGTAACAATAGCACTCAAGGAATGGATGCTTCACTTGTACAAAGACTGCATAACGCCCACGCAATCTTCAAAATGATGTTACAGCAAAGGGATCTACAAAGTTTCGTTTGTCCTAGTAGTATGCATTTAATGGAAATATACATCCAAACTGAATATAAAAAGTATGTACATGACATACAGTTTATCTTGTCAATATCGCATGTGCTGAAGCTACTGAATTTCATTTTACTCGAAAGCGCCCGTTTTTAGTCAGACTTCCAATCTCTCCTCCAATAATAAATACTTACTATTATCCTAAAACTCCCAAACTTTCTAGGCAGTTCTTTACACAATATGCAAAAACGTGCCATGATACCAAAAAGTTCATTAGCATATTATTCTTTACTTTACAACCATACGACTTGCTATGAACATATGAGTGTCTTTACATTGCTAATCGAGTAGTTCTAACTGCTGCTATAAACTGTTTACCAATTCAATTAAAACTTACTTTGCAATTAGTGATCTAGTGTCGAAATCCAAACTCTTCATTGACGTGTTCACATCCAGACAGCCAATATACTGAAAGAAAAGCAAAGAGAATATTTCATTAATTATAATATACAATTAATTAAATTATACATTCCTGAAAAATGCCACTCGGACTGATTTAATGCAATTAATTTGTCGAGTCATTCATTTCTAATCAAATAAAGTTGCTCGGATGGTAAAAATAATGTTCAATGTGAGGAAAAAAGATTCGAGTGGATGCTTAGAAGTACATGTCCAGAATGAGGTCGTTTGAGAAAGTTTAGTTTAGTGTTGCTGAAAAGGGGAATAGTTTATTCCGTGTAGTAATATTTAGCTTCTTTTAAAAAATTGCTTCCATGCTCGTAGCAGGAATGAGGCACATCACAATACAATTTGACAAGATGTTGAATGCAAACCAAATATACTTGGTAAAAGAAGCTTATCCGACACAAAAGTTCAGTCTTTCGAAAGACAGGAATAAGACTTCCTTCATTAAATATTCGTGGTTCATGCGGTATGAATTTAATACTTTCATTTTCAATTCACCTATACCTGTAAAAAATTTAACATGGAAAAAACGTGTTCTAAAACAAGTTAGGTTAAAGTAGTTGCAGCTGCAGCGTTCAGTATCCCTACATCCTTGTTTGTAACCTCCAGTCAAAAGATGCAAAATTGAAGACATCTTAACAAGTACAACATATAAACCCGCTATGTCATGTGCATAAGTCACACCTCAACTGCTGATTAGTTATAGGAAGCGTTCTAAATTGAATGTTTTTTCCCATTGCCCCAGTTGCCCTTCTTTATAAAGGTATTGCAATTGGTTTAGTTCATATATTTTCTGGATGAAATGAAGCGTTATGTCGATAATTAAGTAACAAGGTTACGTAAACCATACATCTTATAGGTTTTAAACCTACTACGGAAAACGTAGTTCAGTCACTTCAGTCCATATCCACCATCGTATGATAGTTTGCCACATCAATGAAATGTTTATGTTAGTACATGGCAAATATCTATTTTTAAGCTATTAGTTTTCAGTTAGACCTTCCGAGAAAAATGTTAATACTGCATTGCAAAATCGCAATTCTTTTCAAACTTTACTCCTTACGAACCATTCGATCACTCCTTGACTTCCTGAACAAAGAACGCATTAGTATGTCTGCATATGATAACATATCAATGTGCGTCATCTGAATTCTTTTACAAACTAACAAGCTGTCTGGTTTTTCGTACTTGTCTATCAACCTGGCCCATGAGTTTTTGTTTCATAAACAACAAAAATCCAAACTCCTTGAATTGTATCAGCATACTTAAAGCAACATTAAAATAGGAATAGAAAAAATTAATGGGGATGTTTCAAACGACAATGCGACGAAAAAAGTCATTTCGAGTCCAACTTATCTCACTACATCCAACTTCCAAGCACTTATGTTAAAACATATACCATAAAATCAAATTTTATGGCTTAATTTGTCGTAACTGGAGAAGAATGAATGGGGAATTAGATGCTGACAAGAGAGTAAGTATTTTCTGAGAATAAATATCGATAAAAGCATCATCACTATAATTTTGTCACATATTTTCCATTACTTCTGCAATTTCATGAGTCATAAGCATAAAAGTTGGCTGTATAATATATCCGGTCAGGTTTAAATCTTACACGTAAGGATTTTCAAATATTTAAACTTTATTTTATAAACCTTAGATGAACTTTCTTCTTGATACGATGGCACTAGCGTCGTGTCTTTATATTAAACGTTATGTTTTGGAAAATATAAAACCTAAAATATAAAATCCAGCCAATGAGACATTAAAACTGCATGCAAAAGATGAACAACATCCTAAACATTCTTTACCCTTCGCTATCCAGAAAACCAAACCGAAAGACACTTCCTTTTAGTGACTCATTCACATTCCTTTTTGAGAACATGTCATTTGCATAACACTTTTTGCATTTTGTTATGGCATGCCGATGTATCAGTCTGTCTAGTTATATGCAATGCTTCCAAGTTCGACAATCAAGTTTTCCATTTATGATAATTGGAGGTATATATACCCAACAACGTGGCCAACAAGTTCCATTTCAACTTTTTATGTTCCTGTTTGTTTTTCACATTGTTCATAACAGCTTATTCATTTAAATCCTTCCTCCATTTTACTTCGGAAGTGTTCGTATCACATTGTCTCCCCCATTACTGCATTCATGTAAAATGTGAGCAATACCAGCAACAAAAATGTACCCAAAAATCGACTGGTGAAGCATATTTCCTTTCGAAACAAATGTTCAAAGAATAGACCGGAAAATAACCATTCCAACATGGTGTAACAGAAATGCCGGTTTATCAGCTTTATCCAAATTATATCACAACATGGTTAATCGTTATAAGTATGCATTAATATGCATTGACATAAAGTATTCGAGTCGAGTAAAGCTGCTGCTGCATACCAGACAGCCCAAAGCCATACAGAAAATGCAGATGTTTGTGGAGATGGAAATACAGTCAGGATTCAGGACATCCGCCATCGCCACCTCATCGTGAATGAATGAATCACAGAACGTAAACCACTAGTAAGTACTAGTGCAATCCCTATCATGTTGTGTAGACAAAAGCTGGAAACAAAAAGTGAACCACCTAAAAATCATATGCATCAATCAGTGATTGCATATCATTACAATACATAGTAATATGGAAGGTCTTGGCATGGCAAGCTATTGCTTTTATTGACTTCAGTCACTTCAGTACACCAAATTGTTGGTAGACATTCTGGTTGGTGATTCTAGATAAAATTTCCATCTCATTCCAATCCCACTTCGCACTCATTCATTTAGATCCTTTCCCCATCCGATTATTTCATTCATTCATTCATTCATTCATTTCAATCGTGTACTACATGCATGTTTTTGTACTCGCAATGATTACTACAAATGTATTTTTCTCAGGCACACACGGACACTCTTTGGATTAGGAATTCCAACGCTCATATACCATTACAATCCACGCAGCTGTCTCCAACGGTGTGTAGAATGCATCAACAATAATTGTATATTCAAATGAGGAGTCAAATCGCTGACACTAGCCCTCGGCTGTTTTCTTATTTTCTTCCTCTGCCAGACTCGTCTTAAATATCTTATTTCTATCTCTCTGCAGTTGGCATGTTTGAAATATTTTAGGTTACAAAACAAAACAAGGATGCTAGCTGCATATATGTAACGTTTCATTAAAGTGCTTACCACACACACTCATACTCAAATTGTTGTGAATGAATGAGCAGAAGTTTCCATATGTTATGAAACTCCTTTGGGAACTTGGCACATGTAGCATTCCATACTCCCATAATAAAAATAGCATGACTTGTACTTGACTGTCTGAGTCTGACTGCCTAAGTCTGACTAATGCTAAGTACGATACGATTTGTGTGAGTAAAATAGTAATGCAACCAACTTTTATGTACCATGGCGGTGCTAAAGAGTCACTGATACATGCCTCTATTACAAAACTGTTATTACGTGCAGGGGGGACATAACAGGACGGCATACAGAAGTGTGTTGTAAGCTCGCATGGTCCATAGCGTTGTTTCCTTTCCGTCTTTCATTTCCTCACACTCGCTCGTTCATTCATTCAAACAGTTTCATTCATCCACTGCTTTGGCCTGTTTTCTTCCTTTCCTCTACTATATACTCGCACTTCATTCATTCATTCATTTGCTGTTTAACATACTACATAAATGCCACGATACATCGTGAAATGATGCAACCATTCTTAAACATGGTTAGCTATGGACCTATAGTGGGTTATGCATGTTATCTGATCTCATAGTCGCATCACATCACAAAATTGTATGTCACTCTATTAGTATTCATACATTTTTGTATACTAGAAGGCAGAAGGATGCGACGAGGACAAAAATCTTCTAAAATCCACTCATCTGCGTCCCGTTTCCCCACTTTAATATTGAATACTGTACGTCGCCCAAACGGTTTAGAAGTAAGAAGGATTATAATAATTCTAGTTCGATGTCCCATCTTTCTAAACTTTGTGCCTGATATCCGTCTTCGTGCCAAAACTGAATCACCACGGATTTTTTCTATTTAATATCTTCTGTTTCGTTTTTGGTTCATTCAATAGCAGGACAAGCTTAAATCGAGTCTGAAGAATGATAAACTCGCATGAGATGAAAATATTAGAGTCAAAATGGATATAGACGTGCTCTGCAGTATGCATCTTACCGGTATTGGTATACACGCAATCACGATAGACCCGGATTTTAAAAAATCGTTTGCGTTTATTGTTTGTTCCAGGAAACTAATATAATCTTTTGCCTGTTAGACACGTCCTGTTTATGCCATATTCAATTACATTACATTTCATATGCTTTTCGCGTCCGTCTTGTTTTATTTTTGTTCACAAATCTGTCTCCATACAATCGCTTGTAAATACGTTGCCAGTGCATCCGTATTCGTGTCCTAAATATATTCATCGGAAGTAAACTTTTTTGTTCGGGAATGAAAAGGGAAAAGGATGGACGGATGAAAGGATACGTGAACGCATTTAATTTTTTGGATATTGCAGTTTTACTACCACACGCCTTAAAACCTGAGCGTTTTAAAAATTGAAACCGAACCGAGTGTGTCCTATCAAAACTCCTTCCTTCTTTCCTTCCTTCCGCTCGCTCCGTTGAAGTTGCAGTATGCTTCAGTTTGACATTGTACACACACTGAGATAGGATATGTGGAATGAATTTTAGTTTGACACTATACCGTTACCGCACATAACAAATGACGATGAACACACGATAACTAACTGGCTTTCTGGTATACTATAAGTATCAAGAGCTTAAAATAGATTTTTCAATGGAAATGTTCATGCATGTCTCACAAACAATTTACTATACAATTCGACAAAGCATGATGATATGGTTTCATTAATGTTGTATGCAGTCAAATCAAGTTGACTTAACATCAAACCTCATTGTAAGTATTGGATTTTACTCGACATAAAATAATTAGAATTCGAGGAAACGTAAACATTCAAAATCATTTGAATTAGGAGAAGCTATTTTCAGCATTACTCGACATTCCTCGATAAAAGTGTTATCATCCCACCGATATTTCTGTTAAAACGCTGTATGTTTTCCTTTTTGACTCCTCCTTCCATAAAAGCTTTTCAACGGAAGAAAGTAATGAGCATCAGCATAACAATCTTGCCTTCATCTGGCACTTCTACAAGCTTATCAGTTCAGTCATTCCCACTGCCATTTGAAACCAGCCGTGTAACAAGCTGAAAATGTTAGCAAATCTAACTTATATAAAAACAAGACAGGCCAGGTGGGCTGATAAAAGTTAAGGGTAAAATTACATGGGGCCTGACTACCCACGCATTAAACCAAGTTATGTTTATCTTCAAGATTGAAAATAGTTTTAATTACAACTTTTCTAACAATTTTCCCTTTACACGTTTTTCTCCGACTCATCTAATTAAAATAGTACGGATAGTATTTTTCTTCGTAAAATGTGAAAACTGATAATAGGGTATTACAGTGCCAACGCATCATATCATCACAAAAAACAAGTTTGTCCATCAGCAGTAGGATGAAAAATACGCTGTAAAAAATTCACCATTCTTTCATTTACCTTCTTTGCAACAAACTTCCAAGTTTCGTTCAAGCAAACTCCGGTAAATACGAAAAAAATTCTTTTTACAAAACAACCATTTCTTAAATTAACATGAGAAAACTTTCAAGAAATGAGCTATTCCACGAGTATGGATGATCTTGTGTAGTTATTGCTGCCTAGATAATAATACAATATGCATAGTGGCATAAATTATAGCGCAGACGGCGTACCAGAACTTCTCCAGTTTCCTGACGCTGTAAACTTCCTGAACTCAAATACGAAATGAGATGATAAACGAACTCATACTACCAACATACACGTATAAAATGTTTTACCTGGACGTACAGTGAAAAGTCATGCTACATGTCAATAAAAATCACCTGGACGTTTTATGTTCTGTCGTATGCTGTAGGAAGAAAGAACTGACGGGTGGAAAAACAACGGGTAACTCGACAGAATATGCCAAATGTAAGAATGTGGAAGAGATGTAGGGGGAAGGTGAAGTGATGTAACTGAAAATGTACAATTCTTGTTAGAAAAAATTCGCTGTTGTAGGCGAGTTTTCTAGTTCTCCCACTCTTATTACTGGTAAAACAACTACAAAGATACGTTAGCCAGTCTCTGTGCTTGTTCTGAGTACATCTTATAAAATGTAGCCACGTGTATGTAAGATATTGTTATAGCATTGTAGAGAACAAGGTAAATACATAATACATATATACACAAAGAGAATAGAAATTTGAAGTGTGGGTGTTTTTGTTGGATTGAGCTTGATTGTAACATTGACAAAGTATGAAAACACCTTCGTTTCTTTCATTTATCTTGCAAAGCTAAATTCCAGGGAAAGGCAAGTCACAGGCCAGGGAAAAAACCTAGCTACAGCGCAGCATATTATATATACTCCTTCCACTGCAACTCACCTAGTGTAGAAAATACATGAAAAGGGATTAAAAGCTTTTATTGTGCTTTCTTTCGCAAGTACACATATATTGCACATCAGAGAGCCTATATAGCTAGTAGGCTCGCTGTATAGTTCAGTTGAAGTGAATGCAGTAGTAAGAGTTGGACGGGAAATGTGAGACTTTGTGAATCATTTAGACGGCATGTTCGCTCCATATATACCAAGTAAAACACAGGAGAGTTCGTAGTTGTTTGATGTTGGGTTTTCAATGGTATTGAAAGCACTACGTTGGGTGAGCTTCAAGTTTTCGACAGGAAAACTCGTTCCCTGATAACGTGATTTCTTGATAACATGAATTAAAGCGGAATCCATTATCTAACTCCCTGGACAATACATTAGACCCATAAGGTGAATGTAACTCAAAGCATTTAATCAAAAACTGTTTAAAAAATAAATTGCACACCTACGCACACAATTAATACCTTCACCTTCCGTGAAACATAATACACTACTACACCTCTTCTTGGAAACAGAACTCGGAGTATAGTTTTCAAGTGTTGCATAAAACTATTTGCATCACAACACGAACGAATAGGCCTAACCAGAGACGCCAGAGCCTACAATATTTGCACAATTACAATGAGTCAATATTCGTCAACTTCACCTTAAATGTGTAGGAGGACAGGAGGATAAATGATAGCGGATGTTTGTACTTAATAACTGTCTATTACTTTTTTATTCCTTCTACGATACGATACGAGTGGATTACTACAGCCAATAAAAATAATTATTATTGCGAATGAAACGAAAAGTTTTTCATTCATCGCTCAAGGTCACAAGCCGACAATCTCAAGCGGGGAAAGCCTGACGCTTAATCGAGATCTTCTATAATATGTGAATGTAAATGTCAACGAACGAGTTTCCTGCTATTGTATTATTCTCTAATCTTCACTCAATAGAGCTGTACCGACCGATGCATAATTCCACAACCACCGAGTGAGGTCTCTAGCATGCCATGTATCAACTGCAACAAATACCTTATTTCACACCTTTCATCAGATATAATCCAATAATCCTTGTTCAAACATATTCAACTGTTGGGGTAAAGTTCTGAAGGTATCGTAAACCGAAAATTAAAATTAAATGAATGCTGTTTCACTCGATGACTCGATACACATTTTTGTTTAATATTTCCACTAGCAAGCAAGTAGCGTGAGCTGGTGCTATATACAGATGCTTCCCAAAACCAAAGTCTGAGCTCAAGTCGAAAAACTTGATTAGTAACAAAGATTTTCTTTTTTATTCTGTCTAACCTAAGAATCATGTCAATATGAGTAATTCACATAAAAACATCCCTTTTCCTCTTTCCCCCAGAATATCAAGTTAGCCAAGATTCTCCAAAAGGATAATAAAGTCAAAACTTCGTCATTTGCTCCAGCCCTATACACTGTAATAATCTTTCGCTGCTCTATACATATATAATATGTTACACACAGCTCAGCAATCTAAAAAAGCCATAAAAACATGTAATGAGCGCATGCATCGTTAAGTCATAAAAAAGTTAACAGAATTTTTTCCCTTCGAAAAAAAGTACCACCTTATTTCATACAACTATATACTATAAACGACAGAACGTGCGTCCACGAAAAGAGTAAAAAACCAAGCTATAGAATAGCAGCTCACATACCTCAGTCATACCATATACGATCAAGCATACAAAGAACCAGGAGTCAAAAGAGTATCCGGATTATATAAGACTGTACGCCTTGCCTATTTTAAAGTACTCTTTAAACCTCGAATACTTTCGTTACGAAAAACGACAGATTTGTCATCATTCATGGAACTTCTTTACATCAGCGCTCACTCTGATCCTATGTGCGTGCATTTTTTATATTTTTCAACTGTCTTGTCTTCATTTATAAACTGTTCAGGAGTCAGAACGTCAGAGGCGTTTGTGGTCTCCTGAGGTATCACACATCACTTTATGCATTCATACAAACAAAATCCTCCCTTACAAAATCCGACTAGATACGATAGGTTGTTATTGGAACACTCGTGTTTTTTACTTGCACATCGTATCATCAAGTACCTTGTTTCATCTTTTGCCTGTTTTACAAACGGAGCTAAAGGCAAGAAACTAGTCAATGAAATGGAACGAATATATTTCCGCTTGCATATATTTGAAGCATCTATTAGCATCTCATATATCCGCATGCACACACGTTACGCGTATATCTTTACATAATGTATATTTACTGATATCACGTTGTAAGCATTTTTCGTAAGTTGTAAAAGCAAAAGTAAGGAACCGTACTCATATTAACTCCATGAGGCAAAGTGCGACAAGTTACAATAAGAGACAAGACAAGAATAAGTAAACATTATTTGATGTTAGTGATGTACAATAGTATATTTCACGAATGTAAGGTTTATGACTGGCGCAGTAAAGAGGCGAGTTAAGTTGTGAAGTACGACAGAGAGATATTCATAAATCCTGAATGGGAAATACGGAACAACGAGTTATTACTGTAGAGAGGACCAACACCCAAATGACCCTCGAATGCCACAGATTTTATCTCTTTGAGCTAATAGACACAATAAGATACTGGAGTACATAATACACTCTCGCTTCGCATTGACCAAGTACTAATAATTGGATAAATATTGTTTCCGTGTGTCGTCTAGTGTATAAGCTATGCTAAGGCTATACAAATGTCAATGTTAAATCCAGGATTTTTTGCTGGCAATCGCATCGTGTGTTGTAGTTAGTTTATGCATATTGTACAAAAATTACTTTAAATAATGAATGAACGAGATTTTCGAGTCAACATTAGCAAGACACAGATTTCCCGTGAAAAAATGTCATATGAAGTTGTAAGAAACATATTATGTGTGCTACAGATACAGAAAAGGAGAATGAATGATTTTTCTTACCCGTACGGTATACGTGACACCTTCCTTCGACAACATCTGGTCAGAGTGGAGCCAACCTTTTGAGGGTTTATTAATGAACCCGGAATTTCTTACATCTTCGAGAGAAATCCCAGCCGTTGCAGAAGGAACAGCATTGCTTGCGGCAGATGATGAGTGATGTGAAACCCCGGAAGAGGAAGTTGTTGAATGAGACAAGACCGAAGCGGAGTGTTGTGAATGTTGACTAATATTCACACTTCCTCCACTTTCGTCAGAAAAATCAGAGGTACCTCGTACAGTAGAAGTGCTGCTTATATGACTAACACCAGAGTCGGAAGACGACCCATGTGAACGTGGAGCCACGGGTCTTCTTTTTGGGACCGGATTCATAATGATATTACTACCAGAGTTGGGGGGAAATGGTCCTTGAGAATGTAAGCAAGACGTTGGAGAAGTAATATTAGTTTGTCGAATAGCTGACGAAGAAGTTTTTTGTTGATGGTGAATAATCAGTCTGCTTTCAGGTTTAAGAGTAGAAGGTGGTCGAGGTGGAGGGGATGGTGGAGCCGAGTATGAGCTTTCCCCAGATTCGCTACTGTTACTAAATGATGAGTTTGGTGCAGATCTATGGAGCTTTTCAAATTGACAGCGGTGCTGATCTTTTCTTCCCCCTCTGCTTCCAGCAACAACTGAGTTAGAGCCGCTACTTCCTGGAAATATGCTAGGCTTTGAAGGTTTATCCGGTCTACGGGGTGGTTGTTGCTGTTGTTGTTGTTGAACTGAAGATGTGGAGTTCCAGTCAATATTACGAAGTAAAATTTCCTGTTCTGTTGGAGTTAGTAAGTTACGAACTCTGTATGAGGTATTCCTCTCCAATGAGTGGGCGCTTCGCGTTCTCTGCTTTTCTCGTTCAGCTCCAGTCTCTTTCCTACTTTGAGACCTGCTTATTGCACCTATGCGTGATTCTACTTCACGCCAAAACAACGACTGGCTTGAGGTAGGTAAGCCTTCACAAGTATTAACATTAGCAACTCCACTATTATTGTTTATTGGTAACACTCGGAAATTACTACATCTCTCCAAAGATCTTGATCTCCTTCTTGTGACAATTATCCTACTGCTACCACCACTGCCAGTAGTTGTAGTATTAACTCTTGGTCCACAGTTTATTTCCCGATTATTATTCCCAAAACTTGGGACAACAGCAGGAATGGCAGTTCTCAGACTGCTGCTCCCACATTCCACATAACGCTCACTACCTAATCCAGAAGTTGTTGAAGGAAACTCGAAATTATTATTATGAGTGTTGGGGATAACTGCTCTTGTGGAAGAAACAGAGCTTAAATTATTGATTTGTTGGAACCCAGTCCAGGGTAGTCTAATTGTTGCATGGTCACCTAACTGAACACTATTCAGTCTACGCTCAGCGCCACCACTCTCCACAGAGTGGGATGAATTATTGTCTAGGTAAGAAGTGAAGGCTGAAGCAGAGGCGTTCCTTGGGACACCAACACTACTACCCCCACTATTACTTGCCTGACCAGAGACAATCACGCTGTTGACGTTGACATTAGAATGGACTCGGTGAAGACTATTATCCGATTTTGATTTTACTTTCAGCTTGCTTTTATTATGTTTGCTCTTTGAGCCAGGAGTTACACTGTTGACTACCCTTCTTCCAATTGAGGATACCGTATTGGTTAAAAAGTTACCTGAGGATGACGCACTACTGGTATTTGGTTTAGAGGGAGGAATCGGGCTTCGATGAGGATGCGTATAGGTTTTGGTTGCAGATGTGAAATGAATTTGGGATTCCTCAAAAGGTAAATCAGGGGGTATTGAGGAAATGATTCCTGAACTTTCTGAAAATGAGGTGCTGGTGCTACTACTGCTTCCATTAACTCCCAAATCCGCTTGTGGGGAATCTAAAGAACGACATAGTTTTGATTTATGACGATTAATAGCGGATAATGAGGATGGTGATGAGGACGACGATGATGCAGCATCACTCAACTTATTGCTAATACTACATTCTCCTCGAGTAGCAGCCACCGTGGTATTTGTTACTGTAGAGTTTTTACCGTATGCCAAAGGAAATTTGGTATATCTGAGATCGGAAACTGTTTTGTTGTTATTATTCGCAACTATGCCTGTAGCCCCAGTTGCGTTACCAGACTTGTTAGAACCAACCCCAAAACTAGAGTCTTGAGACCTCTCCAAATGTCTCGTGCCTGACTTGAATTTAACTCCAAAAAAACTCAAAATACCCCCACCATTACTACTACCTGACGCTGTGTTCTCATTATGATTGTAGTTATTATTGTTATTGCTATTTTGAACTCCACCATGAGAATCAGAATTTTGTCTGCTATTATTACTCGAATTATTGGACGATCTAGAAACGATAATGCTGGGCTCTGGTGCATTAACTACAGCTCCTCCGTGGAACGTTGAGATTCCTGTCACAGACGTTGCCGTTGCTGTGCATTGATGAAGTGTTTCTGAAATATCTCCGGCACTCCGTGGTCTCCTAATCTTATTCTGCTCTTGTCGCTGCTGAGTGATTATTTCGACATTAGTGTCTGGCAAATGTTCCGCTGACTCAGGAGTTACCTCTGTTATCTCTGCTTGCGCTGTTTGTGACATACAATTTAAATAATTCATACATGTAACCTTCTGATACTTTCTGCATTGTAAGTAGGTATTTTCGTAAAACCACATAAAATCTGAATTCTAATACCATCCTACAAGAAACCGTCGATTCGATTATGTCAATGTCATTATGATGATAATGCATATTATAATACAACCTTTTAAGCACATTTAGCACTTGATTTTTTATATACTTGCTACTGGTGTATCTGTTATATCCATATTAAAAGTCCACTTCTCACAATTGAGATGAGATATTGAGTCTGTTCATGCATCACAACAGTAGACAAATACAGATTCAAAAGGTGAATATATATAATTTGAATTTGAGTACATGTCAACCATTCAACTTCCTTCTAAATTGAACAAAATCATTATAATGGCCTAATGTAAATATAAGATCCTGTTGTTGGTGACAAAGATTATGAACAACGAGCAAGCATATTATTATTTACTTCACACTTTTATCAAAACTAATGGATTAAACGCTTTATGCGTATTTAACAAGCAAAACTAACAATAAGATTTGGGATTCAGTTTATAGAGGATGAAATGACGGTTGACAGGCATACATGATACTACAACGCAAAAAAACTGATTACATAAATGTATCAATTTCTAAACATTTTGGGATAAATTATGATGATATTTGTCTTTAAATATACAACTGGATACGTAGGTATTATAAAGTAACTTAACAAAAATCCTTTCTATTTTTATTAATTGGGCATGGGCACATGTAAAAATAATCATGGCCTGGCTAAACTTCATATTCCTATATACATACATCTAAAAATGGAATTGTGTTACCGAACGGTTCAGTTCTTAAACTGTATTTTATGCCATTACGCCCAAGTTAATTTTGTTGCTAAAACCATCATAAAAATCACAAAGATTTTTTATCCTCATTTAATACGTCATTCTATTGCAGAAGTCACAGAGTCATGTCTATATGTCACTTCATCAAAGCCTCTTTTTTTACATGGCACTAGCATTAAGACATCAATCAACTTACGAATCAAATGGACGTGGGTGTACGCATCATCTTGCAGAGAATGATATGACTTGGATGTTAAACACTTGAGTATCCGTCCAATTTCAGAAGTCATTTTCATAATATTCCCTTCCGTCAAGTGAAGCGAGAGCACTAAGACTCTGTGGGCTATTTTAAATTGCTTGTCATGTGAAGCTCTTAATGTGTATTGTCTTTTGGACGCATTCCCAAAATATTTTTGAGTTTTCTCGTCACAAGTTCTATTGGTCTGAAATCACTGTTCTACCAATTCACTTTTTACTACCGCATCGTTCAACATGTCGTCACTCTTTATTACCACTATAGAACCTTTAATTGAATGAATATCTTTAAATTCTTAATACGAAGCCACAAATTGCTAGACTTTTGGTAGTTTTGGTGTAGTCTGAAGTGCACATCCATAAAAATGGAATCAACTTGTAGAAAACAGTTGTGTAGCTGCAGATTTACATACCCTGCCGAATTTTATGAAAGTGTAAAGGAATGGGGCATTTCTCATCCTCATTCTTTGTTCATTAACAAAAATGAAGATCCTCTAATGTATTCTAGTTGAGTTGAAGGATGGAATATCCATCACACAAAGTCCACCGTTCAAACTATGCACATGTTTGCCATTGCTGACTTAACAACAAACTCTGTCTCATCACTTGGCATGGCTCATCGGTTTCTAGGATGAGTGCTATGTGTTCATTTGCCGATCCTGATGAAGCAAATGACGCCATAAAGGAAAGATGACGAACATGGTACTCGGGTCTATGTTTTAACTGTAACATTTTATCAGTTTAATCTAAATTTCAATTAAATTCACAGTTTGCTGCAAATATACTCTGATCATGAGGAATAATGAAGAAAAACTTTATCCTGTTATTCCAAGGATGTATGTAGTATGTGGCTTATGTTGTTGTTCCTAACGTGTAAAGAACAAATTGAAAATGAGTTGCTAATTTTATGTTACACTGCTGATGTTGGAGCAAGAGCTGCTACCACTGGGAAGTGAAAATGTGATGATGAGTCTAAGAAATGATCGACAACACGAACCCATTCTCTTAGGTCTGAAAGTGGTTACAGGATTGTAGCATAAAGTGCTAATGTTGTAAACTTCTCTTTAAAGTTTTCTTCACTCACTCAGCAGAGCAGTCTCAAATAGAGAATAACACAAGAGAAAACAGTATAAGCAATACTATATAAAGAACAACAGCGGCATAGAAGCAGCGGCAGCAGCACGACCCCATGGACCTTCTCTACGGATCGGCACGCTATTTCTGAATGTTATGTTGGCAAAGTTCCGAGAGTTCCAACTTCCAAAAACTTCCATTATGTATCTTTTTCTCACACGACGACAATAACCATTCCTGGTGGTTATGGTACATAGTACATATACACTACGGAGGAAATACGACCAACTGTGTCTGCGCTCTTTTTCCTTATATCATCAACAGCACCTACAATAATATACACTTTGCTCCATTACAACTTGGAATCGAATCCATCACACAGCCACAAACAACCTACCTACCTATATATACACTACTTTCTGTGTGGACTTTTTCTATCTTGCTTAAACCCACTCATTCGCTTGCTTTCGCTGCGTTGTTCGCTTCACTCGCTGCTCTCAACTTAAACTGACTGAGCTATGAGTTTGCTCTCCTCATTGCTATATAATACTGACTACTGGCATGTGCTTTTGTACCGTGCCACCAATACCACCAGACTGCTGCTGCTGCAAGAACAAGGATCCTTTACTACCAGAGCTCGTTATGTACATACTATTACATACACATATTGTAATTCGAGAGTATAGCTGTTACCTCCTTCCTTCTTCTTTCCTCATCGTATTGATTCTTGAAAAACACTCTCCTTTATTCCTCGACGACCTAACAAAACGCACAGGTTTATCGTTCATGAAAACCAAGGCACGACTAATATCTTAACATACATCGACAATGGCACGGTCCATAACATTTTGTTGCCCCTTGTTGATGATGGGATGAACGTGACTTTGTATGGTACACATCATACCCGATACCCAGCACAAGCCATCACCATAATACATTCATTCATAAATACTACGACTATCCGACGACTCTTTACGATATGATTCAAGAATAGAGATGGAGAATGATACAATTTATTATATTATACTTGAAAAAAAAACATTAGGGAATACGATTTCTTTCCACTGGGATTTAATGTTAATACCTAATGCGTGTAGATTGCTTGATAAAACTCATTCTTAAAAAGCTAGGGAAGTTAAAAGCCAAGGGCCAAGAGAATTCTCAAAACAACCCTTTTTCCGAATCTACACTACCTGGCACGGGAAAAAAGAAACCATAAATAGGTTTTTATTTTTTCTTTAACACTTACAACTTACTAGCAACCATGTATTCATTCACTATTCTTTCAGTTGAGATTATTATATAGATATTTACTGCACAGCTATAATGATTGTACACAGTGTACACATCCATGCATGCAACAATTAAGTACCTAATGTACCCAAAACGGGAACTAGATACAGATGTGATGCGATGTAGTGCGGATATGGCGCATCTTCACATACATATAATATGTATGTATTTCCATTTTCGTTAATGCATGCCATTATATTACTGCGTCCGCTGCCTGCTTGCTGATGCTTTTGCTCCGCTGCGCTCACACATTCAGGGCAAAACCAACATTTTCTACTACTACGCTACGATCATCATATGCTGCCTCCTGCCTGACTTTGGCTTTCCGTTGCCTTTCCCTTGCCAGCTTTGCAAGCAGTTTTTACTTCATTCATTCTTTCATTCATTCATTCTCACTCGCCAACTCATTCATAAAAAGCTGCATTTTACTACCCACAAAACTCAAACACATCCATGTATTACTCTATATTCACTTATACAGTATATTCACTTGCAAGTGGCTTGGGTTTTTTGGGGTTTCGATGTGTATGTCTCTGTGTGTGGATGGTGTGGTGTGAGTGAAGGAGAAAAGTGACTGTGTGTGAGCCAAAATGTAATAATACCATAATCCTTTCTATATACGATTTTCCATGTTTGTGCTCATTCTCTTTACAGACTATTCTCTTATGTACACAAATACTATATATTTGAGAAGCTCATATACACATATAGTGCATTCCCGTCGTACATACATCACCTAATAATAAATCGTATGTCTGACGAGGTCAAAAAACATACTGGCTCAATCTCAGTAACTTCCTCTCCTCTTACCAATTTACAAAGTCTTATTTTGCTCTTTTTTCCTCGTTGGATCAATTCATTCACAAAAAGTTAATGCAGCTTCCACTCCTTCCTGTCTATTTCCTCTTTCTAGGCTTGGTTTTTATTGCTTCGTTCGCATAATATATAAATGCTAGAAATGCAGTTCTATGACAAAATATCATGTGAACAATTTGATGGGGTTGTCTTTTATTTAAGCTGCCATTAATTTAAGCCGTCTTTTCTCTACAAAGCTTTAATAGAAATAAATTTGTCATACTCAACTTATATACAGCCTGTTCTGCAAGAAAAATTAAATAATGGATAATGCCCACAAATTTCCAAGTTATATTTTATGGACTATGAATAAGCTTCAGTTTTATTTCATACTTCAAAAGCCATTACCTACAAATGCACTAATTAGAAATTCGGCACAAGATGTGAGACCGACTCTATGCCTAACTAATGAGAGTAAACATACGACGTGAATATTGCATAATAATATATTATTATGCAATAAAGGTAAGACTGGCTTTGAAACATCTTGAATAGAACACAAGAAACAGTAAATTAATGACGCAAAATGGCTGTAGTGTTGCGCTCAAGTTTTACGTTATTAAAGCATAAATGTCACAATAAACATGATGAATGGAAGTGGAAGCAACGCCACTCCTCCCGAGCTTACTATTAAATAATAGCATGTCCAATACGGCCCAGGAATTCAGGATATATTACCTGCTATACGTGCCTGCCACAAATTGTTACAGATAATCTTTACTATAAATTATATTGTATAAGCGAGTCGCTTAAAGCGACGAAGCATACAGAATGTGTGTAACCATCTTGTGGTGGAATTTAAAAGAGGCAAGCAAAGAATCCTGTGAATTCATTTTGGTTACGTGCTACATCTACAGTTGCACATGTGGATCAATAAAAGTCCCAAAACGAAACGACTTTGTAACTTTAATTTCAGTTAATTCCAAGTAGTCAAACAAAAGAATGTACATCCGTGGAGGATGGATAAGATGGATGCATTAAATCACGGAAACGAACAAGCGATATCGATTTGAGTACATACATAGAGTCTGCATTAATATCAGTTGATCTTATGAATGAACTCAATACAACTCAACAAATGTGCCAAAGAGTAAAACAACGACTACTTATCAGATTTAAGCAAAAATTATATTTTCCTTTTGAACTTTATAAGAAAGATTAGTAAATGCAGAACAGAACAGAACAAATGCAGAAATTACAATGCTGACTCGCTTCTGCTAAAATGCTTTAAAAATGTTAATGAATCCAACTGCACCTCTGAACTGATCTCAGTAGGTTAACTTAAGACGTGCAGTAGATTGGTTCCAAAATTGCATAAACCTATATCTTAAATATATGCACTTGACGACCTGATATGATTCGATAAAAAATCAATGACTTTAATCAAGTCATTTGATCATGTATTTTACTGAATGGAAAGTCTGAACTTGTTATCATTACATTGTTTTATTCTACATACAACATATGTTTAATGCAGAATAATTCAATGTACAACTATTTAACATCATGGCTAGTATTAGGTAACTTTAACCATAAAATAAAAGCATGACAAACTCTATTTTAGACATCAGCGATCAATGTCATTAACCGGCGAACAGATACCAGAAGATTACTTGGTAAATAGTATTTGTACATCATCACATCACATCTTAACGAACGCACATGCTCGTTCATCATCAAGAATCAATCACCTAGGATTAATAGATATATGCAGGTGAATGGATTTGGAATGGTGAAACCATTAACACACGCAATACGCATACATTTGCATGCTTCAGTTCAGCATAAAAGTTCATTTAAAACGCAACAAAAGAACAGACTACCGAAACCTGCATTATTTTTAGTTATACATGACATGACGAATTTCTGTCACTTGCCCTTCACTTACAAAATCAAAAGGTGTTCATAGTTTATACCCAACACAAATCAACTTGAGGTGTTACTTTGCAGAAACATTTTTTGATCTGAACTCATTATCAGCAGCCACAGACGTGCAATGAGTCGTGTCGTAATTACTTGTCTTGATAACACTAGTAATATTGTAACGAATTCTTAGAAAATCTACGCAACATCTAGTGAGTAAGGGGTTATTACTGTTATTAGGCGGACAATAATTATCATTTATCCCCACGGGTGAGGGTTAGGCAACACTGTGCAAAATGCCTTATCTTGCAACTGCTCTAAACACTGACGTGAGTACATGTGGGCGCTTGCTGTTTTCAGTGTTTTCACCAACTTTTACCGAAACGGTGTAAATACCAGTAATCAGTTTATCCTTAATTTTGGGGGGCGTTCTAAGAATTACCAAACATTCGTGGTTTTTCGCTGTCTGACATATTGAGATCTTATCGTACAAACTTATCATTCAGAGACATTCCAAGTAGAGGCATACGGATGTTTCAAAATTACACTCTCAGTAACCATACCACGGTGGCTCATGAAGAATTATTAGATAGATTGAGGGCATACTGCATGAATATGAAGAGTAAAAGTATAGACCGCATAATAACATAAGTACTGAAAAAGTTTACGTATTTCCTTACTGATAAGCTGACGTAAACTGGAACGGTTGGTGGAGAGACGTGTAAGATTCCGTTTCCAAAATGACTCCTTCTTCTTCACTACTACAGGATCTGCTAATTCTGACTCCGAGTCAGTCATCAGCAGCGCTCCTTCGATGTGTCAGTGTCCCTTCCTTATCATTTTTTTCAGTAGTAAAATCCTAACACAAACCCAAACTCCCAAAAACTCTACCATCGATGTGGGGGGGGCTTCACAGCTTCAAAATTCACGTCATGCTATTTCCGAAATAAAAAATGCACGTCGGAATCACCAATCACAAGGAATTAATGCCCTTCTCTTGCTACATTCAATCACTATTCAGTTAGTTAAATAGTTGCGTACTTTTGAACAGTTTTCCTGGTCCACAGGTGGTTTGGTTAAAGTTAACGAGCAGATTTGATTACAAATTGACAGAATGATTCACACTCAAACTACAAACCAACCAAACTGTCTGTGTGGTCACCATTTACGCAACATTATTAATGATGACACATTAGTCATTTGTTTATTTAATGTGGAAACAAATCCGCTATTTAATTCGTAGGTGTTGGCTGAAACTGATGGCTCATCACGATCCTTATCCCTCACTGGACCAGTTGAACATACTGTTGCTTTTATGGAGTAGTCCATAACATTTTACGTCTTTCCCTAATCTTTCCAATCTTACGGATCACGGAATCTATCCTAATATATGTCAAGAATCTATTTTTTATGATTGCGACCACGACCACTTGGATGATGGGATCAGGATCACACTCTGTATTGCTTTTAAGAACTTGGTTTATGTACAGAAAATGTACTTAAAACAACATAGGGTGCTTTTGAAGGATATAAAAAACAAATCTCGAACCATTTTCAATACTTTTTAGGAAGGTAGCATGTTATGTACACTTCTCTACTGTTTGTGCACTTCAGTCACAGTCATCATCATCAGCAGCTGACTCAATACGGGGCAATGCGGATAAGTCCAAAGTGTTTTTAGGTATTTTTGTGTATCTAACACAAACAAAAATTATATTTAAAGGGTATATCTGCTATCTGTTCACATACATACAACCAAATATCGGATGACTAGTAGTGTATATTGTATCTGATCGAAAGTTAAAATTCAAAAGTACGAAATAGTGATTAAAGGATGTATCGCTAAATTCTCAGTTATCATCATCATTCATTGTTGTAGTGCTTGAAGATTGGAACTTTGTTGATTGTTGAACAATATGGGGGTGGTCCAGTTCTAAATTGGAGTGTAAAGTTCCCTGGCATCTGAAAAAGTATGAACTTTTGGATCTCAAAATCAAATGACTAGATAGTTAAGGTAGAATTGTGTTTAGCCCACAGTGTAAAGAAAGCAATAATAATAGTGTAATAATGGCAGCCCAGTTTCCAAAAGTGAGACGGAGGGTGGAGGAGGACGTTATAATTCGTGAGCTTTCTGAAGAGGAGCGATTGCAAAATGCGATAAACTCGGAGGAGGATGAAGATAACGAAGCTGAGGAGGATGATGATGAGGTCCTCTTCACGATAAAAATGCGGCAAGCTACTCGCAAAGTTCATAATGTTAGTGATGCTTTGGTTAATGCGAAACTGGGAATAGGTATGTGAAAATTCAGGTTATCGAATGCAGTTACAGTTAGTTGTTAATTGGATAAATATTAATAGTAGTAATAAAAATATGGAATTCTTTCTTTTACAGCCATGTCTGATGAAAAAGTCTGGGCTGAAGGACTTCTCGTGTTTTACGAGATCTTCAGATTTTTAGAGAATGCCTTAGAAAGAGTTGCACCTCGAAACTCACACTTCAAAAAAATGTATGCTGTTATCCAGGATATACAGCGAACCAAGGCCTTCGAAGATGATCTTCAATATTATTACGGCAACAACTATTTGAAGACATACCAAATCCGCCCATCTGTCGCTGAATATTTGAAACATTTGGAAACGCTGGAAGAACGTGAACCCCTCAGACTTTTGGCGTATGTATATCATCTGTACATGGGGCTGCTGTCTGGGGGTCAAATACTGAAGCGGAAACGTGAACTTAGAAGGAAACTGAAACGTAGTTTTGGAGAACTTCTTGGATGGTTTGGCTTGCGGCCACAGGGTTCAACAACAGATTCTTACGGATCATCCTCCTCAAAACCTGGGAATGCTGTTACAACATTTGCAATGGATGGTCGAACAATTAGTGATATCAAGAAGGAAATAGCTTTCACCATGAATGACATTGCTGCTGACTTGTCGAGAGATGAAAAAGAATCTTTACTGTCCGAGGGTATTGCAGTTTTCCAGCGAAACAACGAAATAGTAGGCAGTATTGAAAGAACTGGGTTGATTGCATTAAAAAATTTAACCGGAAGTCCTGTGATTTGGCTAGTGGCTCTAGTTGCAATAGGTACATTCTGTATCTACTGGTTTTTCCGCGAAGCTGCACCACTACTACCGCTTCCAGATAGTCCGCTTCCTGCTGACTCTATTGACCTAAATCCTGTAGATGCAGAATTTGAAATCGGTGCTGATGGGTTCTTGCAATAATTATTAAAGTTTTAATGTTTTTTCATTCCTGTGTTAAACGATCATTATTTTTACCCTAGCTGATATCGTATCGTGTCCTGCGTATTGTTCCTCAATAATTCTTCCTAGTTAGTTTTACTGTACAATAGATATAAAAAGGTATAAATATATACCTAAAAATTTCGCCATACTTTGTTATTTGTATATAAAAAAAAGTTTAAATATCTTGTGATACTGTACCACAAAGTCATAAATTACTTCCGTTTAAAATTGATCATAATATATTATGAATTAAGACAAGACGGAGGTTTCCCCTCCCGACTTCCGACAACTAAATTAAAGCTTACAAAAATTTGTTTGCATTTACTGAGGCAATTACATTTATGTCGAGTGTTCATTTTTGTTTGTATTTCAAAGCTACAACTGACAACTTCTATACGACGAATATTATGATGTATATTATATGACTTGTCGTCAGCTAACTCAAAAGTCATAACGAATCAGGATACTTGCACAATAAGTGTATAAATAAATTCGTACATACCAAAAATATAATTTAATGTGTTTTACTTAATCCATCCTTCATTTATTCATTATATTTATTCACTGGATTGTTGGACGTAAAAATAAATCAGTATGATTCTTTCTGTCGATCGATATTCAATAATCTTGTGGTGTAGTTTTTTAACACTTTTCATCTCGAAATACTGACAAAAGTCACATTTTGTTTTTGTTTTTAGATTTTACAGTACAAAAAGTTTTACTTCCTACATGTATTTTATAAATCAATAAAATACAAAGTATTATGCTTTACGTTTATATATAAGTTTAATGAGTTCTGTCTGTTATGCTTTTGGCTTTTACAGGTATTAAAAACGTGCAAAATTAAATGCTGGAGAAATAATAGTAATTCTAAAATTCATTATTACTTTCGTTGCATATCTCTACTACTAACAATACTGCTTGTTGTCTTTCCAGCACCGGATTTTGACCCCATTGTTGTACTCCCCATTGCTGCCAGTGAGCTGGCATAATTTGACGAACCTTGTAACAGTGCCTGAACATCGTAAGCAGAAATATGCTTGGTTGGTTTGGGTTCCATGATATGTGGTGACAAAACGGAGCCTTTACTGACGCTTAAATTTGAAGCTCCGATGGAGTTTCTATCGCCCCCAGGAAATACTGGGTGCGGACTGGGAGTAATTGTAATGGACTGCGGAAGTCGAGACACAGTTAAGGAGCTGGACACACTGTTCACTAAACTAGTAGGGGAAGAATTCATAATTGAGCTTGCTATACCTGAGTTTACTAAAGACGCAATCTGGTTACTAGAGCTATGTGCTAGTGAAACTGAATTAAGATTAAGCGTACTTGGTGAAAGTGTCGCATTCGAATTAGAAACGCCTTTTATAACGCTATTACCACTAGGGCTTGACGATGAACGCTGTTTTGATATTTCTACACCAGGACCGGCCAAGGGAGGTGGAGTTTTGTAATTTGTTAAGTTTGCAAGATAACTAGTGCTGCTACCACTAAAAGGACTCGTGGGAACCACAGGTGACATTTGCTTAGGCTTAGGTCTCACTGGTTTCTGTATAGCTGCCGGTATTTGTTTGGGTTGCTTTTGGACTAGTTTGTCTGCAGAGTGTGCTATTTTCTTTAAATTAGGCATAGCCTTCGACGCATTAATTGAGTTCATTCCTGTTTTTAAAAGAGAAGGGTTAGACGACGACAGCATACTTGGAGCAAAATTTAGATTAGGTAATGTGGGAAGTGCACTATAATTGGCAATAGAATTAAAAATATCTATTGTTGTGATTCCAGGCACACTGTTATTTGAAATTGGCTTTCCTTTCATTTTGGGCTTCGTGTATATGCTACTAGCGGGTTTCGGGTTATGAGAAACAGAGGCAGCAGCTGAAATGGTGACGCCAGGGGACAACGATGGAGTTGACACAGGTTTGGGGGTGGGTGTTCTGAGTGCAGGGGAAGAAATTGGGACTGAAATTCCTCCAGATGGAGACTGTATAAGTGGACTTTCACTACGACTTCCCGTACCATTTGCTTTAATGAGATCCTTATTAAGCAGTTTGGGATGTTGTGGTGCACTAGTTACAGTGGTGAGCCCGGGTGAGGTAATGTTTCCTGGTGGAATGGCTAAATTTGGATGTAATTTTGGGTTGAGAGGAACATTCTTTGTCTTTAGCCGCTTAGGTTGCATAGAAGAATTTTGTTGTACCAAAGAAGGCATATTTGGATCCACTTTCCGAACAACGTTTAGCCCTTGCTTTGACGGAACGTTTGAAGTTCCTACATGTTTAATCTTAACAGCTACTGAGTTCTTAATATCTTTGACGGCATCCTTCTTGCCTTCGTTCTCTTCGGAAGACGAAGATTCTGAGTCACTTGACGATGATGTATCTTCGGAAGATGATGAGCTTGAAGACGACGAGGATGTTATATTAACTACTTTTTGAGGTTTAACACCACCATCGACAACTTTGTTTGAATTTTGTGGCTGGGTTCCATCTGCAGTTTCTGGGATTTTTTTAACTTTTATTTTCGTGGATTTTATAAGTTTTCCTCCAGGTATAATTGGTGTAACTATTATTCTTCGCTTCTTTGGAACATTTCCCTTGTCGTTAGGCATTGGTCTTTTGCTGGAGATACCTGGCGGTCTACCAACAGGATTTTTCTGTACTACACCATCTTTATCAACCATGATCTGCTTAGTCTTAACCTTAGCTATTTTTGGTAACGGGGGCTGTGGTAAACTATCATCATCTTCCGACAATTCCACTTCTTTAAAATCTAGAGATCCTGAGTTAATATAAAATCCTCCATGAACCGTTTGCAAATCGGCTGGCACAACTTCATCATAAACGTCCGAGTTATCAATGAACGGATCTGTTTCATCATATCCTGCACCCCTGTCTATATAATCCTCCGCCCGTCTCGTTTTCTTCTTTACAGGAGCTGAATTACTGTACTTTGCTTCAAACCTTGCAGCCATAGCTTTGAGATCTTCCTCATCGTCCGAAGCATATGGATCCAGCACAGGGTTTCCTACAAATAATGAAGAATTACTTTTACTCGGACACTTAAATCTTAATTAATGGTGTAGCACGTATGTTTTTAACCCATATATTTTACCCGTTTCTGCTTTTTTAGAAATTTCCTTTTGTTTAGCGTTTCGTACAAGCTCTACCCATGAAAACTCTGGGTAAGTTTGCTCATTCGATTCTGCTAATGCTAAGTTAAATGAAAAGGTTTTCGGTTCCTTTTTTACTTTGGGAGGAGCAGGTAGTAAAGGCAACTTCTTGGATCCGGAAGCCAACAGAGCTTCGGCAACACTTCCTGACATTTTGCCAATGTGTTAGGTTACCTTAATGAAATCATATAATAACTAGTTGTTAGCCCCTTCTTTTAAAAGTACGAATAACACTCTTCCATTTACTTTATAATAACCGTTACCTTTCACAGAATTATGGTTAAAAAGGTGAAAATTGAAGAACGACGGCATTCAGATTTCAGATCCAGCTTCACGCACAACCTATGTATTTATTTGTTCAAGGGCAGAACGATGGACTGCTACCTTCTGTTTAAAATATTCATTAAAAAGATGCTACTTGTTTTATACGACTTCCCAGAAACCTCCTCAATTTTCCTGTTCCGTTTCCCATCCAGGTCAAACTCAATCTCTTCTGTCCTTTGATAATTGGTCCGGAAAATACCTGGCAAGTACGAACATTATTATTCCATTGGTAATTTATCGTTCACTTTTAACGGATTACAAAACAGTTCTCGACTTCTTGGCAGTTTAACGCTCCTTATTTACAATACATACAATTTTGACATGCAAAAACATGTGCATTACCAACTTACATTGAAGATCACACCGCGTTTCCACCTTCCTTCCTGCTAACCTTCAGACCTCCGGAAATAAATGCATTTTTGAGCGTACGACGACGAGTTGGAATCGGAAATCAGCACATTACTATCAGCACCAACCAACCTCATTTGCAGTGAAATGAGCAGAGGTGATGAAAACTTATAAAAATGCAATTAAATCCTAATTACGGTCACGGTCACCAGCACAAAGACACAGATGACAGATTGGATGATGGAGGTATGCACAATATGTTGACATCCTTTCTAAAAACATTTCCACTGGCTCTGCTACGTGATTGGTTTAGTAATTCAGTTAAGTAGCTGCTCAAATTTTTGTTCATACTCATAAAGTCGTAAATAAACACAAAAACTATCTCAGAGAAAAAGGAAATTCCTTTCCATATTTCGCTCCGCATACCATTGAGTACTTTATTACAAAGGAACAAAAATATACCTAACGCCATCAACAACACTAGAACAGGATTATGCACATGATATCAATGTTGATTTGATGTGCACATCCTAAAAGTAACATCTCCACTGCTGTCTTTGTGCTGTTTTAGAGGATGGTGACGGTAGCGGTGAGCATCTGATTCCGGGAATAAAAGATAGGGAACAGAAACGACAAACGAGATGATCAACGCATTAGAGAGTACCTTATGCATAATAAAAGTCTTTGTTCATTCCTCTCTTTTCCTCTTGGAATCTATGGATGAGTTTTGACTGATGTGGGATGATGATGACGAAGAGTTTTCATGGAAGATGGAATAGCGTGCGTATATAAATATCTTCGGTCGTGCCCTTGTGCCCCTCGTTTGTTACCTGAGTTATGGTTATGGATGAGAACAACTTTCTTCCATATTTTACAATATGATATATGCAGTTTATGCAGTAATGTTTGGTTTGAAATAGAGGCGAGTTGTAGTTGTACCAGGTTGTTCAGGTTGACCTTTCAATAACATCAGCATAGCATATGAATAGTTTTCATGGAACCCCTGCTTATGCTGTTCAATGGTGCATGAAATTTGTATATTTCAGGGTATTTTCCTGCAAACTAACATTGATTAGTTTTATTTGCTTTGGCATAATAGTAGTAGAACATGTATTTGGATTGGGACTATAGTCTAGCTTTTGGTTTTATACATTTGATCTTGCTTTGCCCCAAATCCACTTTTAATGTTATTCCATTACATTGAACAAAAATACACAAATTTACATTAAACATTACTTACTAGTTACTACTGTTTATGTTATAAGCATATAAGCCTACCCTCAACATTTACAAAGTATTTAATACCGGTAGGTAATCAGGTAATAGTTGATCAGAGTGCTAGTCAGAGCCTATACATTCAAGTGACAAACTATAAAATAAAGGGAATACAAAATGTTTGAAAGCGGTAGTGGAAGTGTGTATTTACACAGTACTTTTCTACACCATATTACTACTTTCTAGTCTACCATCATTATCGTTGATAACCGATGGAGTTGACTGTTTTCCCGTGATATCCACATCCACTCGAGTGTCATTTGCTCGAGAAGAGCTATTAAAACTGTTACTTCTCCTCAGACTGCTGTTATCGTCCTGACTAAAAAAATCTGTTCGCCGAGTTCGGTATGACGGAGTCGTAGCCACGGTCGACCGCACACTTCTTGATTGCGCCTGAAATAAAGAAAACCGTGGTAAACAAGATGAACAAGTTAAAATAAATCTATAGTAAGTAACATAATATATGACAAGGGGTTTGTCACCAACTTACCACGTTCCTTCCAAAAATGGACTTCATGTTAAAAATCCCATACACAATCGGATTAACTATTTACCAAAAATAATATTATTAGAACTAAGAAAATACCTCTCACTAGTCAAAATATTTCTGAATACAAAAAGTGTAATACCAGCGGAATTAGTGCAAGCAAATAAAAATAATCCCTTTTGAACCCTTTGATCCACTGTCTTCGCAGTTTCTGGGTCAATCCAATACCTGTCAAGAGTAGAATACAAAGTATTATGTTAATACATATAATTGGGAAAAGTACAGATTCCATAAACTCCACATTTATCTATATCCAAGCTTGATATTGATAGTCCTGACTGCTGAGGACTGACTTGGTGAAACTTTTGTGCATTTACCGAAATGCACTTTCACTGATTATACAATTAAATGAAGCTGGGCTGCTGTTAGTGTAGATTAGTGAAAGAGCTTTTATTACTGCAAACAGATTGCTGACAGTATCCGTATTAAGAGAGGAGAGCACTCCAGCGGGATGAGTTATCTGTTAACATACATCTATACATATTTACATATATATCACTTTTATTCAAAATTGTCAATATGCAAGGCATCATTTTCTGTGTACTTATTCTAGGATTACGCTCCCAAAGTCTATTTCACGTTACGGTATGCATTACATGTATTTTCTAATTTTATCAGTCTGAGTAAAAATGACAGCTACGAAGTTAACATCTAACCATTGATGTGCTATGCAAGCTGTTTGGAGATAGATTTTGTAATAATATTTTGTATGAAAAATATCCGGTTGACGTTTACTTGACTTCCCTACGTTTTATGAAACTTCCTGGGATTGAAGCCTCCTCATGAGCTCATTTAAACGTAGCATCCACCATTTATTGACTAAAGACGCAATGGTGGTGGTAGCAATACAGATGAGTATGCCATTTACTGGCGATGCTTACGAAGTCTTTTTATAGTTGATTTCGCAGTATTCACTGTATATAACAACGCACATACAATCCCAATATGCAATCCATTACACACTCCCTCAGAAGTAGTCAGATGCTAGCTGTCACTATATAATAGGACAGTAAGGAAAAGCTAGTTTCGTTGTAAACAGACAATTTGGGAAAAAGTACACTTTCTCTAATTTCGTAAACGTTGAAATCATTAAGATTCCCTAAGGTTTATGTACCTATCCGGTTGTTAGTTCCCCAAGGAAATCTTTATGTATACACTTCAGTAATTTAGAAACATACGGTATTAAGTTTTCAAAGCAATACGTGAACCCACAGAAAAAGCCTATTGCATACAACATAATATGTATTGTATATATATGGCCCATTTCACACACTTTCTCTGTACTCTCACTCTCCCCATCTGTAGTCATTCATTTCAATAAGCTAATGCAGTTGCAACTATGAATTCTAACTCGACTTTTCCTCAGATCTACTTCGTTCAACGTTACATATTAAAGATGTTTTGTTAATTTTTAATTAAGTGTATGATAAATTCATAATGCCTTATTAGAGCCGTTATGACAAGTGCAGATGTGTATACATGTAGGAAATGATGTTTATGAAAGTTTTCATAAATTATTCATCTACGTTCGTCATTAAAGCAACACAGAAGCGTCCACATATCACATCTCAACCTTCAAAATAATCCAACCTTGAATATAATCCATTTAGAAGTCATCATAACTAGCCATACTTAATGTTTGAAAGCTTAAAAACATGGAAAATGTTTTAACTATTTCTGGTTTATTCGTCATGTTTATTGTGAAAGCTCCGACTTTCTTTAAACAACTACTTAACATGAAAGTCAACATGTGATTTAAATAAAACTATTTTATTGGATGTGTTGAAACTTTTTGCTTTCTCTGAATACACTATTTTAAAATTACATTGAAACTTGAAGCATTCCAAGAAATTAAGGTCGAAACGCAATAAGATGGCAAATATAGCAGTTTAGCAGTAGCAACATTAGCCAAACATAAAGGATATTTTCACCATATGGAATCAAACATGCTTCACGTTCAATTTTACTCCACTTTAGTTGAATGACGTTTGAGATTCCATCATGATTATATATATGGAATTCCACAGCTTCAAAATGAAACTGGAAGGTGGTGAAAGAAAACGAAAGATGTTATACGAAATTGAATAGGTAGACGAACATAATGACACAATGGCTTGAAAAACAAAGCAGATTTCCACTTCGTTCTGCTTAACTCAAACTGAAATTACATACTATATATTTTTGAAGTTTGAAGTAATTCCTAGTATTATAGTATCATATTATTACCATTAAATTCCTCATATCCACATATGTACCACGTGTACAAAACAAATAGACATTAACATGCAATAAGTCCAACGAAAAAAACTGTCGAATTAAAAATAATACACCATACCACATTATTCGCGTTATATCTATGTAATATTATGTGGACTCTTTGTTTTCCTTTCACAAAATTTTTGATGACAATTTTGTGCGTTGAGTTGTTGCTTTTCCATTTATGAATATTAAACATTTAATCCGCATAATGGAATTCTTTACTGTCAACTTCACAAGATACTTTCTTTTTGATCTCCAAAACATTTTGAGACCATATTGAGGGGAAAATGTTGAGGGATGATCTTTGTTCATAGGAATTGTACGTATGTACGTTGAGAGGCTTACCATATGCACATGACATAATATGGTGTCCAACACACTAGAAAAGCGGCTGTAATCACGAACGTCATCTGAATCGATTTCACTTTCGCTCGCTCAATGTTTTCACCTCCAGTTCTTCGCAATCCGTCTGAAAGGGAAAAAAATAAAACATATAACAAATGACATATGTTGCAACTTCTTTTGTCGTTTCCCTTCGACTTTTACGTCTATGTGTTTTGTTTTCTCACGCCAAACGAGAAGTTGTTGACTTTTTCGAAACAACGAATGGCTGTTTATCTTTTCCTTCCCCTAATTTCTTCTGAAATCTCGTTATGAAAATATCATAAAGATTACTTGATATTTTCAACGGATGTCAGAATTTTCGAAACGTTGTTTGTTGCAGTACCCGTGGTCATATTTTCGCTCGAGTTCTCTACATAGTTTAACTTTTTTATGGTAAATTATTCCAAAAAACCTTATATATTCATATGTTTTGTACATCTTTTCACCAAGACAGTATCTTTTGAGTGTTATTGAAAGCTTTCACATTTCGTGTTGATGTTGATGTGAGAAATTGATGTGAAAGCAGAAAAGCTCTTTGAGTTCCCAGCCACATATGATGAATTCGAAAAGGATTTGGATGTACATACAGTGGTCACGTATATGTTACCTCTACTCTATCTAATAACAGTCTTTTATTCATAGGCTTAAAGATGAACAATCTCATATAAATATATGCATATAAAGTACTGATAAGCGGAGTGATTGAAATGGAGAACTCAGGTGGAGTTATAGCATCAATCTTTTTCTGATTTATTGAAAACATTTTGTAATAGAATTGATTCAGCCTGCATTTGAAATTTTGAGTCTATGAAAAAATCTTTTAGACGGTCATGTTTGGAACAGCTTATATTACAGGAGAAATGAAGTGAACAACTTTCATTCAATCTTTTTTTGCATGCACCTAATACTTGTACCTTTAATTCAAACAAAGCGTCACCAACCTGGAGTTTGGAACGAGTTGGAAGTAGAGTGAGAAACCTTGTAGAGCTCAATAGCAATGGAACCATACAGAACCATAAGGAGGATGAGAGGTAGGGCATACATCATAACCATTCCAATGACTCTGTACAGTAATTCATACTCGGGTTTCGGAAACGCATTGAATGCGACACACTGGGTGTACCATGGGAAATCCGGATGACTCTCCACATGAAATATGAGTACCTGTTCAAACATTAAAACAATGTTACGTTTCATAATCAAAATGCGTCCGCCGCTGTAAAGGTTATGAATGACAATTCTTTAGATTATATGTGTAATCCTTAATTAAATGCGTATTACTTTCTTTTTTCTATCACAGCACAAGTCCCTTTCATATTTATAATTCTAAAAGAACCACTTTCACTTTTGGAATCCTCTTCTCACAAAATACTAATTTTTCCATATTTCTTTGCTATTTTGCCCAAAGGATCCTTATATAAATGTAAGAAAAACTTACGGTTGTTCTTTTGAAATGTACTGTAATGTAATAAAATCTACAAAACTTTGAAAACATTTGACTTTAAAGGGGTCAAAGTAGTTTCTGTACATTCTATACATTTGAGAAGTTGTGTTAGCTATCATAACTTAGCCTCTGTGTTTATACCTTTCTAACGTGTTCCTAGAACAAGCTTTCGTCTTGTGTAATGTTAAAGGAATCGCGCAACTCAACTCAACACATGAATATTCAATGTTACATCAAATGTTAATTAAAATTCAGTGTTCGTTCGTATCAACCCTTGTAGCTATTGCCCAAGTAGGACAAACAACAAATTTACACAAACACACATTTAACTTGTAAAGAACTGACAATGAGTGTATTTATTATACTTACCTAATATTATTATTATTCACCTTAATATTGAAATAAAAGCTAAAGCATTTGGTGTTGAATAACTGACATAGCTATTAGAAGAATACATTACTGGAAACTGTAGCATGAGAAATTCCTACAGGAATGATTAAGTCCAGTAGTAAATTCTTGAACTGATTTTGCACACATGTATCACACTTCAGTGTATCAACAGGCATGGGAGGGAACCGAAAACGAAGATTTTGTACGCATATTTGCTTTAGTATATGTTCTTTTTAACTGTAGCCTGTTTTCTACACTATACAATCTGAACTTTAGAGATCAATGCTTTCCAGGTTTCAAAACGTAAAGTTCTACATGATCTGTGGCCTGTGGTTTGGCTATACTTACCTTATCGTATGTAATTCAAGTGGTTTACTTTACTCAGCTTGAAGTAGAGATGTAAGAAAGTGGTTTCTTTAAGAACCTATATTATAGTACTTTGTACAAACACTTGACTTTGTACTTTAGCATACGTCAGCCTTCCAATTACTTTCCAATTCAATGCATCGATATTCTAGACCTTTTAATCTCTAACTAAGCCTATATATGTATAATCTAGAATTCTGAATTTCATAATCTTTGTACTTTTGAAATTGGATCGAAGAAATTCCTTCCATCAGACAAAAAAGTTACCTGTGGAAAGCTGCAAAATGACGAAAGAATCCATGCTGAAACAACCATAATCTTGGCTCGTTTTGTCGAGGACAGCCCTTGCATGGGATACCGAACTGCCAAATACCTGAAAGTTGGAGATGATTAGTTAAAATCGAATGGGTAATATCAATAGACTTGCAGATTTTTTTATTCGGAGAAAGGAATCAAATTACGAGAGTGTATTGATCTGAACTGGAATCTGACTCATGCTTTAATTGGAAAAACATTCTAGCAATTCAACTTATCATACTATGCTAGCAGTGGTTTTAGCAAGTCAAATACATTCAAAAGCAATCTTCCAGGAAACAGACGTCAACTACTTCAGCCCAACAATTGCTACGTTTTTCGCCTACTTCCACTTCATAACTTGTATGGAAATGAGTAGGACACTTAATTGGCATGCGGTGACAGCAAAACTAGTTTATGCAACGAGTTCTTCAATTTTCCTAAAACATTATATGGAGTCAGGTGCAGTCCACAAAGTGGAAGAAAGGTTAGAGAAAATATCGCTCCTTCAGGTTCAGAGTTGGAGTTAATTGTGATTTTATGCCGTGGCAGAATCTGCATATTCAAATCCTCAGAATTACGTCGTTCAGTTCCCAAATTAAATAGCAGACAATTAGTAATACGTTTGCTCGCAACAGTCCTAACTACTTTATATTATACTCTACGTACTATTGTACATTCGAAATTATAAGGTGTACTATTTAATTCATTTCCACTTCCATTGACAACGTAATTGGAATTGTAAGTGAGTTCAAAACGGAAAACAGATTATGACGCTCACCAAAAACGTTTCACGAGAAGTAAACACTAATAATAGTCACAGTAAAAAATGTTGAAGTGTATTCATGTATGTAATTATCATTTGTAAGCAGCCAGAACTCTTCTACACGTGTACACATGACTTTTGGAGTGGGATTTATATGTAGTGCGGTTTGAGTATCTGAATACGATTTTAGAATGATTCCTTTTTCTGCAAATTATAGTGTGATACAGGATTCTAGTGTGAGGACTTACACTATTCACAAAGAGGTCAAAAGGGATTTTGAGCACTGCAAACTACTGATAACAAAATTAGTTCGCATTTCAGAGGAAACGTATATACTTTCAGACTTCATAGAATTAATTTAGGCAAGTCAAGACCACGTATTTGGTTGACTTAATTGTAAACAGCGTCAACTTTTGTGCCTTCACATGAGAATCCTACTGAATTCTATTAAAAAACATTCTCCACCGTTCCATTTCAGAGATTGATGTTTGAACCACTTTTAGGTAGCATTTAGCAGCTGCAGATACAGATAAATGTACAACAAAAAGTCTGCGGGGCACCATTGCAAGTTCGTATAAAAATGCAAATTACATGGCTATAGGGCATGTGGAAAAGATATATAAAATCTATAGATTTTAATAACTTTCAGAACTGACAAAGAGATGATTACGAAATGAAATCAAGCAGCTACTAATCTTTAACATCATCCAGTTCAAGTACCCTTGGTTGTTGTTGAATTGCTATGTAAATATGGCAATTTCCATTTCAACGTATTCCCAACCAAACAATTATACCTTTGTTCGCCTACATTCCACTTTTGACAATCTGACATCATGCCCTACTGATTTTTAGTCAAGTTTGTATCTTACAAGTGGTCCATATTTTATGTAATTCCCATTCAGGACTTTCAAAACTCACCGATCAATGGCCAAACACACAAGAACGAATCCTGAAAGATATAATCCAAAAATACGGAAAAATGACATTATGCGACAAATCAAGTCTCCTGCCTTCCAATAGACCGTGGCAGCCCAACCGATCTCCAACGGCATCATGAAAAACGTTACCTTGAGGGCAAAAAACAAAAACAGGCATTCAGATTTCTTTATACGTAAGTATCTTTAGCACTATAGTACCGTGGCTGTTAACTCATTTTGTGTCAGATACACGTATTCCAATGCTTTCAGCAGAACTGAAGCTCCAATTAAAATTCCAATGCGACCAATTAAAATATACTAAAAAGATGATTAATTTAGAGCAACACTTTACCATCAAATCAGCAACAGCAAGGTGCAAAAGTAAGAAATCAATCCGTGATAATGATTCTGTACGCTTTTGTCGCAGTATGGCTGTTAAAACGGTAATGTTTCCTATTTAGAAAGCACAAAAGAACAAATATATGTCATTCATTACTTTCATTAGGTACTTCCAATTTCATTGAGGTTTATACACAAACATTTTTTACGTAACTTAAAATCACTTTGAAATAAACACTATCAAGCGGAGCATGAAGTCTGAAATACGTTAGTCCGTCGTGTTTCATAATGAACTAAATGGGCTGTCTACATCTCAGCTTTCCCCGAGAGAGACAGTTAGTCTATTTGTTGGTAAGTAGAAGCCGTGAATGGTGGAATTTGTCAGACCAAGAATCTAATTGGAATTATTTTCTCTCAGAAGTTGACAAACCCGTTACACAAAATATATCTACTGAAATTAAGTTGATGTATATGTATGTATATTATTGTATATGGTGTATCTAATCTGCTGTATTTGATTTCTCGCTTTATAGCAAAAGTGATGAAGGATGGCTTGTTTTCGAAGGGTTTTGGTCTAAACATGGTTTGGTTTCTAAAGAAAGTCTTTATACATATAAACATTATGCCTTTCATTCAATCTTTCATTTCTAATATTTTTTACAACATCAGAAGTACCCATTACCCAAAAGATGAAAGATGTGAATAGTCAATGCCTCGAATGAAATAGCATTTACAATGAATTCAATCCTTTTGCTTAATTTGAATTGGGATATTCTTGTTGTTATTCAAATTAATGAAAACTTACCCAAGTAGAATCACAAAAATGGGATTATCCACTATAGAAATTTTTGAAATTCTAACACGTAGCATTTATCTATATATTGGATTTCAGGTGGAAAGTCTTTACTCCTGTATTGATCATGTACACTTTCACCTAGTGCAGAGATGATGTTTGCAGAAATATAGATATCAACAACCAACCTCGACTAGAGTAACGAGTAATGTGAGTCGAGTCATTACTTTGTAATCACTGCTACTAAGCTTTTTCGCAGCCACGAAGTTTATTCAAAATCCCACATTACGCCTATTCCACTTACACTGCCATGCCGTGGCTGCAAGGGTACCGTGCCTTATTTCAAGGATAAAGACAAGGATATTTGTGCAAAAAAAAGTATTGTTTAACTTTTTCATGTTCATGCGATTTTTGGGGTGTGCTTGACTTTAGTGATATATGGCACAAAGCATATTCTGTGCACACACAAACAATTTATTTATCCGTCATTATGAACTATATTATGTTTCACTTGTGTCCTTTATACTCACAAATGATTTGTTCATCCTTAACTTAGATTGCATTTTCTATCTCTTGTTGGTTTGTCGGATTATATTTTGGAGCGGTTGGTTTATGGGCTTTGAGCTTTGACCTGACGGGCATCGTTACATATTGAGTTGAGTTGAGAGGATACTCAAACAACAGTATAACGAATTTGTATATCTTCACATTTGTTACATTGAACTGAAATGAAAGTGATATACTAAACTAAATCTAAGTAATATACGGGTTCACAAATCATTAAATACCTGGTCTCCATTTTATAGTCAAACCTTTATATTATCTGTGAGTCAAACATTTATAATCCGAAGTGTAGTCTTTATGGGAGATTTATTTCTCCATGAAGTTCTTAAAACATGCTGTAGATGAAAAGATAGTAAATTATGAAGTCGAAGATTCCAGCAGCAAATAATTCACTTAATTTGTAAATGAGGAAGCCGGAAGTTTGTAAAGAGATAATTTCCGCTGCTTTCACTTTTCAACATTTCAGTTTGAAGAAACGTAATAAGATAAGTTCATTATAAATTTAATCAGACATAAAGAAAGCAGAATTTTGTTTTAAGTTCCGATCGTTAATTTTAATCTTCCTTACGTAACCGCTATGGGACTATTGCATGAACGCTGCTCATTCACTGCATCTGCATATGCTCATATGTTTTATAAGTTTCTTTGCATAATAATAGGTGTTTTATGCCGTAACAGTAAAAGCGACTCTTTGATGTGGCTTTCTTAAAATTCATAACTTGTATCAGAAATATTGGCTGTATGACATATATATGGATTAAGCAAATGTTTATATTGTTATGCCTTCAACCTAATCTCTCACTAGAATCGTTTATTCCTGAATCTAAAAGCATAATCCCATTCCTACCTTATAATGTATACTTTATTACGCTTCAAACCCTACAAAATAAAAAATCTACTGACTGGAACAAAAATACATATGACGTAATCAGATCAAAGTGGCAAGACTGAATTTCATGGATTTCTCGGTGCACCACAAACTGATACTTGTCAATCACAATAAAAAATGCAAAACAGCGAATTCTGTCTGGATGGATACTACATCCTCGAAATGAGCAAGTGGTGATGTGCTATTTTTAATGTTCTCAGAGACTATACGTCAATAGACTACATGTCTATGTGTATACTAATTCAAGTTATTCAAGTTAATTTATTTTCACAAGCGATCGACTATTATTGCAATACAACGTGACGTTAGTGTACAAAGTTGCTTTATGTAAACCAAATGCTAATCGTAAGTGAAGACTTGCTTTAAAATAATTCTAGTAACTGCAGAGTAGTCAAAACGATGTGGGAAAACTATTTTAAGGATGCCAACTTGGCAAGTGCAATGCTAAATGCCAGTATGCCTGGGGTATGAATATTCAAAAGCTTTATTGCAGAGACACAATTGATTGGGATTTTTTAAAAGTGTTACTTGTGTAAGCAGTAGACTCTAACCGTCATTCTCCTTCTCATCATCAGAATGAAATTACATTTCATTAAAAACGCCTTAGCACCATTCTTTAGCAAGCTGCTAGACAGACCGAGATCAAGTAATAAGAAATTGTACTTAAACCACAACGCCCACTTGTAAGACGTTACAGTCAACAGTGAAGCCCTCCGGGATTTACTTCAAGCTTACATTATGTCAACTACTCTAACTCTTGGTGAAAAGTCAACGAAACAAATATCGTTCAGCAGGCTCTCCCGCAGGCATGAACTATTATGGTAAACAGAATGGAGAAAGTCACACGACTATATTGTTGGTGTTTTAGATAGCCTGTTGTTTTGTCGACTCTGCCACTTGCATCTTCGGGTAACAAAATCCGACATTTATGCTTCCACTTAACTTAATACTATCCTCATCTATATTTATATCAACTTACATTGTCACATCGTTTTAAACCACATTATATTTGAGGATATTCTATTTGGCAAATATTAGGTTACTTGTTAACATCATCTTTCATATGATGTTTGTTACACTCGTTAAAAAAGGGCGAAGGACATTTGCTTTGTAGCGATGCATACATTATACATGGGGCAACTTGATAAAGATCAGCATACTTCAGTTAAGTATCGCTATAGCTTGAAATGATGTGTGTTGTTGAGTGAAACGTCATCAGTCAATATCCTATCCATATCGATCAAATGTTAAATATATGTACAACCACGTATTGAAGAAGACAAGCATGAAAATTCTGGGTACTTGAAACGAAGTCACAGCTCAGCTTATAAACTATTTGTTCATGCATTGACTCGGATTTATTACTTTTACACACTCCAAGTCAGAAAACGGAGCCTTAACACACAACTCTACAGCCAGCAGACAAAGTAAGCTTAAGAAAAATTTAGATTGAGATTAGAAATACTTATGTGCTTAGAAAACTTTCTAGTGGATTTCCCACATCTACTGGGTAGGAGAGTGTAGTTGGCAGGTTTTCCGTGCTATATATACATTCGTACACTGATCCTGATCCGACACCCGACACTGAAGGAAGCCCTCACAGCTCATACAACTGTTTAAAATATATACACTCTAAAGGAGTATTCTCTACAAAATTAAGCTTCCGGTTGATAACTCTTGGCATATGAGCTACCTACATTCTTAGTAATTCCTTGCAATTCTTCATTTTAATCTGTGTATATGGTCATATATGAGTGTTTGTATTTTGTATCTCCATTTTACGATTCCGTCTCCCTTTCAGCGTTTATTGACTTCTCTATGCTCAAGTTGTCAGCAAAGTCTACAAGTCCATGGCTTCACGTCCTTCAGGATAAATTAAAGACAATGCATTATGCTTACAATGCAGGCTAGCAAAAGGAGAAAGCAGTTTAGGGGCATTATGAGACTTTCCCCGAAAAAGACGGCTCACTGGTCCGCAGAGCATTTCTATTTTACTGATTTCAGCATCCTATTTCTTCGGTCACACAAACAGACACTACTATAATAGTTATAGATTTTGTGTTGTTTTTTCAGCGTGTATATTTCTCAGAAAATTCGTCTACGCACCCACAGGCAACGATAAGTTAGATTGGTACCATCTAAACCCCCGGCAGTAAATACAAGCTCTATTAAAAAGAAATGTCTACAAAGGTCTTTTTTTTACTTACCTCCAGCAGACAATATGAAAAGAATAGTGTAGACGGAAATGGAAAGAATATGTCCGCTATTAAACTTCATGTCGATCGTCAAAGACTTATTTCTTACAAACTCCGAATCTCCACTAAATATCATAGTTGGTTGGTTCGTACTCTCGTTAAGGAAGTTATCCATGTCCATAACGTAATCAAAGTCTGACTTTGACCCACTGATATTCATTATTTTATTTATTTATTAGCGAGCTAGGGTATAATTGCAAAAAGGATAATATTTTCGCTGGTATTCACAAATCCCTTCGCAAGAATAAGCAAACATTTGATAAAGCAGTCAAAAGAACTTGGTACTAAATAGTCCTAATAGGAGTACTCCTGATGATGATGATCTTGCTAATGATAACAACATTGGTACTATGTATATGACGAATTACGCCCTAGTCTATTTGACCCTCTAGGATTTTCTCTACTCTACTGCAAATATGATCGTATTATTAGATTTTGCTTCTGTACTCCTTTAAGTATATTATTTGCTACAGACTGATTCCCTTTGACTGGGCAACTAGAAAAACACTACATACACTGAGAATGGATCGCCTACTATAAGCACTGATAGCCACCTTCCCGTCGTCAACTCCAACACTCAAGTGAGACACACAAAATGTTTCCTGTTGGTTTTCTCATGATGCTTTTGGGAAAAGTAATGCCTGAAAAGTGGCTTCACTATCATCACCAAGCAAAAGAGAGGAAAGTAGAAAGCTTTTAGTGGTTCATGTAACATCGTCGTTTGACTCGTTTGGTGTATGTTCTGCTCCTCCATAAAGAAGTTTATATGTTATACTGCCACGGTAAATGGTAGGAGTAATATTTCCGAGAACTAAACTTCTTTGCTGCATGATAGATCGAATAGTCAAATTTCCTTCTTTTATATATTTGTAATGACAAAACGTGCTCATATTGCGACCATAATTTGTCTCCTCCATCATTGCGTATTCATAATGGAATGAGAGCCATTAAAAATTCTCTCAAATATAAACTTATCATTTTATGATGTGACTTTACGGAAAAGCATTCATCTGGTAATGACAGAACTCTTCTTCTTCTTGTGATAGAATCCCCTGCAAAAGAGCAATTCCGACCAAACTATATATATTATCAGAACAAGACGAATAACAATTTTTTGAGTACAAATTCCCATAGCACACAGCACTTGCTTGGTAATGGTAATAATACCAAGTAATACGTAGAAACGGATTATAAGAACATGAGATTATATATGAAGATTCAATGCTATTGTAGATGCAGACTCTGAATTGTTGAAGGATTTCCTTATTGTATCACATTTCATGCTGTTCTGACAACGACAAGGGTTGGACAGTCGCGATCGGAATAAATGATGTACGAGATTTCATTCGTTTCGAAATGTTGGAGTTGAAGTTGAAGCATACATGGAATTTTAGCCTCTCGTGAAAATTGTTAGATTTTTCTTTGCTTTCTTGTCACATATCATTCGTCCGCAGTCTTACCACCTATAAGTTGGCACTACCTTGTTATCATAACTTTTCTTTCTAGCTGAGACACGGATCGCGAAAATACGGCAAGCAATAAAGTTTATTTTTGTACACATGCACAAGTGATACGTAAATAATATGCATTGTATTTCTTTGTCAAGTCAGGAGAAAATATACATCAAAGAAGTACATACCTGTTTGCATTTGATAGCAAAATTTCAACGAGATGCTGTATGCGTGTCAAACAAAATGAAAGGAAGTTTCGTCTCGGTTCCACACAGAGTCAGTCAGAAAATTATCAACTTATATACTGACCATTTCATCTTGCATATACAGGAAATCGGAACCACTCAAAAGTCATACAAACATGGGAATTTTCGGAAAAAGATGAAATATAATAATAATAGGGGCAATATAAGACTTCCAAATAGTTGCTGTAAGTTTATGTTGGCTTTCATCTATGGAATCCCCAATTATGTGGGTCTTTAATCATTCAACTTAACTTAATTTTTTAAAACCTTCTATCGATACATTTCTACATATAGCCTTACGTTGAAATAATAACACACGTAATGAACCGAATGGGTACGAGGATTATCTAGGAACATGTTTATACACAAAATGTCAATGGTGTTTTAAGGGCCATGCTCAAACTTTAGGGAAAGTAAATTCTGTAGTACAGAATTTGTAGCTTCTCTGTGATATGCTCAAATCTGTATACACCACACTATAAATACATTATACCTTAACTATGGCCAAATAAGGAAGACGCCCTGCATAGACGGACAAAAGCATCTTCTTTCGACGGTTGGTAATGTGGCAGTCGAATGTATGCAAGCTTAAGCAAAAGCAAAACAGCAAAAGCTTAAAACTAAAATAATTTATTCAGTCTTCATTGTCACATTAAAATCTGGGCAGCCACCAGGGTTGTCAAATGAAGTCATGATTTTATTGTATAGCAGTAGTGTTGCGAAGTAAAAATCAATATCCAGAATAAAAGGAACATACGTTTTTATAATATTCCTGTCACTGTCTCTTACTGACTGAGGTTAGGTGGTTAGGACTAGGAGGCCTACCATTTATATACTTTTATTCATGCTGTTATTCATGCCTGAAATATTTTAGACTTGCAATTTTAAATCTTTATTGTGTGAAATGCATCGTATTCAAAGTCGAAATGTTCCAAGAAACTTTCTGTCATGTCTTATGAAAACCTATAACCTTGGTTGGCTTGATTTGATGTACAAATTTGATGCAACGTTACCCCAGGCCGTGAGTCTTGAACAGTTGACTCATCTTGACGTAACCTTTATGTAGAAAAGAGTTAATTGATCAATCTACGATCGACCTACTTTGAAAAAAACTTAATACGACAACTACGAACCTAATCTACATTACATATCTACCATGTCTATTGTATCACATATAGTAAATGAAATGTAATTTAATTGATTCAAACTGCTTTCATTCCGGTATGACTTAAAAGTGGTGAGTCTGTTGGTTTGGACCTAGTAAATGACAGATTAGTTCTAGCTAAGACACGTGGCATAAAGCTCGTTGTTGTCTCATTTGCATCCACACTTTGAAGAAACGAAATTAGAAATGACATTAATCCAAAAAGTTTCAACCGACGCAGTGAGCATAGGTCCCTCTTCTTACGTTATTGGAACATTTCTCCATTACATGGGAGACGATAACGACATCAAAGTACTTAAGCCTCTCCGCTTTCCAAGTACCGTTCTTGATCTTGTTGCATTGGGAATAAGGATTATAATGCAGGGTGGCCAGAGGGATTATATTATACCCACTTCATGTCATGTCATGCGTACAATCTTATATCATGTAAATGTGATAGTACGTATGTTGGAAGAAACCGAGCACAAAGTAGCCAGCCAAAATGAACACCATGTATGGGATTTATTTTACACTTTTACAAGAATGATGGCCATATTTCAAATTAATTAGTTACTTTACACAACATGGCATGACATATTGGACTACGTACTACTGACTTGATCGTCATACCCATTTACTTCCTGTACCACATTTGCAAAGTTTTCATTCGCTTAATCTTTTTCTGAAGTTGGAGGATTCCATACATCAGCGCTTCAGCAGTTGGGGGACAACCTAACACAATATTAAAAACAATATAAAACCACAATTTCAACAAACTATGAATCATTACTTCACAAGTTTATTCTCACCAGGAACATAAATATCAACAGGGATGATCCTATCACATCCACGAACGACTGAATAAGAATAGTGATAATAGCCACCTCCGTTTGCACAACTACCCATAGAAATCACCCACCTGGGCTCAGGCATCTGTGAAAGTTAACCAGACATAAATTTAAGTCTCATTTTAAACGTAATAGGACATAATGATAGTCTTGAGCATTTTCCATTGCCATACTTGATCATAAACTTTTCTCAGTGCGGGTGCCATCTTATTTGTTAAGGTTCCAGCTACAATGATAACATCAGCCTGCCTAGGAGACGCTCGGAAAACGACACCAAAGCGATCCATATCATATCGAGGGGCAGCGATGTGCATCATTTCTACGGCACAACATGCCAAGCCAAAAGTAAGGGGCCACAAGGAATTCTAAGAAAGGCAACAAACAACCTTTATAACTTCCGATCTGATTCATTCATCCATTACTAATCAAAGACTCTTATCTCGTTTCCATTACCTTTCTTCCCCAGTTCATTAAATCATCCAATCTAGCAACAGCATACTCTCCCCAGCTGTTTGTGTTCTGAAATGGTGAATACGGTCCAGGCTTCTCGTCCGCCACTAAAACATCATTTAAAGAATCCAGTTTGTTATTAACATAGTTTATTTATTACTTATTATTAGTTTGAAATTTCATGGATTCTTCGGTTCCCCACAAACACAACAAACTTATCGTTAATTAAATCTCCACATCAATTACCTGCAGTAGAACTCGCATTTCTAAACGGCACCAACGCCTTCGTATTATCCTTAATTTCCCAACTCCTCACCGCCGTCTTATCCACCACCCCTGCAGCACTGTTCGTGTTTTGTGTATGAATATAAATCTTATTTTGCTGATTTCCTCTAAAAGGAATATTTACAAACACTCCTAACTGCGCTGACCCATTGTTTCCATTTAAAATCCGGAATCCGCAACGGTTTCCCAACTTCATTAATCCTAAAGTAGCCATTTCCACTCCTTCAAAATGGAACTATTCTTCTTATTTGACCGAGTCCTCTTCAAGCACTGACCTTTACCTGGTCAAGGCTTTTACTTAAAAACACCAAAACGCTTTTACTAAACTTTTACTCACTTGGTTTGTTGTTCATAACAAAAACAAGGTTCCAGTTGATCCTCACAAAAATATGCGTAGTGTATCTTCTCCGTTTCAGGATATATCTAAAAATAGTAGGGTTTGAATTTAGTGGCTTCAACATCTGGTTGCTTGATGGTGAGGTGATTTCGTTGTGCATAATATGCCACCCACCACGAAAATGATGCGATGCAGAGAGAACGTTCGGTCTTTGTTGCCTTTGACTTGTTTCAAGTCAATATAGAAGGAATTGAGTTGAATTGGAGTATTTTAAGTTGAGGTAGATTGTTGATACTGAACCGATATGATATATTTCATGAAAAGAAACAGGAAGAGTATTCGAATTTCGAAGAGAAGTACAAGGAATACGTGTTCTTTGATGATCAAATATCATCTCATCTCCTTTCCAATTGACAATTGAAGGCGTTGAAAATAAATTGCGTTACCTAAATGAATTTATTAAATCATCAAAGTCCTTTGTAGCCTTGAAGTGTTTTTATTCAAAAAGTGTTTGAAGTTTGAAGTACAGATGGACCTTGACTCAAACCATGGTTGGATGGGATGATGAAAAGGAAGGAAGTATATGCAATTTTTATATTTGTTGAAATCCGAAATGCAACGGATGCGGATTTTGGTATCGTTATGTTTTCAGAGAACCGCAAGCTGTGAGACACGAGCAAAAAGGTCAAAAGTTCACCCTAATACGAAAGGAGAGCATATCGCCACATTCGTTAAATATCCATATAAGGATGAAAGGATGAAATAGGTCTTGATCTATGTATTTTATCCTTTGCCTTTGACATAAAAAATGTAGTCCAAACGAAACTAAGCTGGTTCTCAGATTCTTTCACTCGGACGGAACAAATGTGTGTGCTAAAGCAAAAGAGTCTTTCACAGTGAAACCATAAGTGAAAGTTTCACTTATGGTTTTTCTGTTTCGATTTGCAATACCTTTGTATACGGAAGTTTGGTTTGTTAGCATGAACCAAACAAAATGAACTTCAATATCAATTTGATGAGGTAAATGTTCGGATGAATTGGTTTTGTTTGTTGTTTTATTGCAAACCCCTGCTGTTCCTTAATAACACAATGATCCGTAATTCAGATACCAGAATATTTGACCTGATTGCTTTCACTCAGGCATTCACAACCAATATGAAATACATTTTCTTCAAACAAATGGTCATCATCGGTCAAACTTTTGTAAACATTTAAATGCCTATTGGTTGCGGTTCTTGAAACTTTTATGAGTTGTTTGGATTTAGAGTTACGATGTTTTGTTGTTTGACTTTGGTTTGGTTTGATACTAATGAAAGTTGCCTTCTAACATATATTGTAGGTTATCTTGTAAACAAGAGTTGTTGTGTTTTTATTGAAGATACATAAAATAAATATAAAAAATTCTTCAATAATTGTAAACACAAAAGGATATTTTACGGGTAGTAAATGCACATTTACGGAATCTCGGAGGAGTGCATAACGAATATAAAGATCTCATGTAAAGTTTTTGGTTTGGAATATCATAGGCATCGGCAGCTATGTTGTGTGTAGTGTATGTAATGCGGTGAGTGACTGTATACTGCAGTTGTAAAACATTTTGTACAGATTCTTCGGTTTGCCCCAAGGAATAATATAAAGTTTGCTTAGTAAGCTGAAAAGTAGATTCATTTTACAACATGAGTCATTGCACTACATCATATTTTCATCTAGAAAGTTTTAAAAGAATCATATTACTGTTGTATTACCTTTGTTGTTATATCCTTGATTTGGATAACCACCTCCTCCATACGGTTGTTGTGGTTGTTGGTAGGCACTATTGGGATTAGGTATATTGTTGTTTGGGTACGCACCGTTAGCAGCTTGCTGTGGTTTTGGAACAAAAACCGTACTTCTCCAATCTCCTTCTGGTTTTGCAGCTAAAACTTCTGTGCGTTTCTTGTCGTTTGTTTCATCACTCTCCTCCAAGTGTTCCAAATAGACTTGAGGTCCAATAATGAATGAATAAATTAAGGCTCCTAGTGGTCCTCCTATCATGGGGCCGATAAGTCCCACCAGCCACCAATGCTGCAGCTTTCCGCTGCAAGTTACAAAAATTACGGCCATGCATAATTAGTCAGAGTTTTATTTTGTAGTAAACTGTTGATATATTTACGTTAAGTTAAATGTAAAAATCTTACTCCCAGTCATGAGATTTAAATACGTATTCGGTATCCCATCCTAAAATCCATGCTGCGATCCTTGGTCCGAGATCTCTTGCTGGGTTCAATAAAGTTCCTGAAGGCATATCGTGAGAAAAAGCAAAGCCAGCAATGGTAAGTGGCATAATGATGGAAAGAAGATACTTTGGTGGCTTGAACACGCTTTGTTTGTCCACTGCAGCGCATAAAGTCGTCATGAGTAGGCATGTCAGAACCACCTGTTTGAGAGAGTTAATGTTTGTTTATAACTGAGGATAAATACATAATGTGCACACAGCCATGTTATGAGTATAAGATATCGATATGGATGCTGTAATCAATAATTCTATGTACCTCTGTAGCGATCCCGTTACCAACTGTGAAGCCATCTCTCAAAGGACTAAATATACCGGCTATTCCCAAGTTATTTGCCATATCGACCTCCATAATTGTTTGATTTGACAAGATGGGGACAAAGGTGTGGTGTAAGATGGCTGAATGTAATAACAGTAACGTTGAATTGTTTGCTCCTCCGCAAATTAAGTGACATGATGTAAATGTTTAGTATTTGTATGCATATTGGAAAAAGGTCTTACGGTGAACGAGCGACCATCCCAATAAAGCACCAATTATTGCTCCCAAAAACTGAGATATAACATAGCCTGGAACTGAAAGCCAACTCATTTCTCCAGCAACCGCAAGAGAAACCGTTACAGCAGGGTTAATGTGAGCTATAAAATTGCGACAAGAACAATCGAATAAATTTAAAGTTTCATACAAAATACAGTTCATCAACATATAATAATTTACCTCCAGAAAGTCCACCAGTTGTAACTGTTGCTATCATAATACCCAATATGATTCCAAACACAGGTACCATTTGTGACTCCCATGAATCCTCACCATGATTTTTTATATGGAATTGTGCCGATGCTCCGACGCACATGAACTGCAATATTGGAATTTGTTTTAATTTTAGTATATTAACTAGTTGATCGAACATTTGTTCATTATTCCTCCCTTTGTATCAAATTGCCATTTTTTTTATTTTCAGAAACTAATTGAATGCATTATTCAAGGGCAAATATGTATATATAATATGCAAAACATTATGGCAGATATATTTTGTTTGGAAAATCGTTGTTCAGACCTGATCTGATCATCACGAATCATTTTTACATGTTTGACAATTCAAACACGACACGATAAGCAAAATATACACACGGAAAGTATGCAAAGGTAAGGCTTGTGGAGAATGCAGTTTTAGAATGAGCTAGTACACTTGTCGGGATGCTAAGGTACAACCAATTGTTTTGTCAATCACCTTATCAGCATTACTGCTGGGTTCTACAATGCTGGAATAACTTGACAAGATGACACCCATATTTAAATTACTTTGACTGATTGATTATCTTTCAAATTCCACCAGTCAAAGTCTGTAAGTGGTGTGACCTATCATTTGTTGCCCATGAACCCAAATGCAAACTAAAAGTAGAGTATACCAGCTAGTTTTTTTTGTAATATCTTGCTCGATTCTAACCAAAAAATGTCAAGTCATGAATTGTACAATATGCTACCACAACCTTTTACAGCACAATTTAAAATATTAACATGTTCACATGTACGATAAAAGTGTTACTTTGAACAAAATTTAAAAAATTAAACTCGACTGAATGAATTTAATCAGAATATACAGCCTTAAGTCAAGTTCCAAGCTTACGCATTAAGAATATACCTACCAGAAACTATAAAAATTAGCAGTACTTTTCACTTTTTCTCTTTGTATTGAACACGTTTCGAAGTTTTACTTACTTGCAAAGGAGCAACCCTATGGACTTTACAGTTTAAAAAAGTCTATGTTTACTTAATGCATTTGAAATACCATACAGTAAGAAGACTTACACATTTTAGCGTAATTTATATGAGATTAATGCGATCCAATTCGATCACCAGTAGGCCTGCTAATTCATAAACTGTACATGTTCCAAGTTTAGAATGATACCAATTCCCAAGGAGGAAATTAAAAATAATATTACTAAAATTCAACTCACGCAGAGAATTAAAGTTCCATAAAATTCCCCAATCGCCTCACGAACATACGAAACTCCAATTCTTGTCTTCTGTTTTCCGATTTCCATCAACGGGGTAACTCCTGGCTTCGACATTGTGTGATTTCCCTTTCCCTAAAGTCCAATAGGTAATCTATGTAGCATCATTCTCACATTATAAAACTTTTCAAATACCTTACAACTTGGTAAGGAAAACTTAATCCTTCAAGTTTTTAGGTTAATATCTTAAACTTACTCAATCCTTTACAACTCTACTCCTTCTGATATCCGCGTACCCGTATGTAAGGTCCGAAGCTCGGCAAGGAAATGCGGCGCTAGCAATCATGTAACGTCCCTGATAAGCTTTTTCATTGCCGTGCCTCCAATCCATGCGGTGTTAATTGGATGATATTGATATTGTAATGTTATTAACTGTTAAATAGAAAGAGTTATTGGTGTATTAGTGTATTGGCGTATTGATGATGTACTTGGTTGGAGAGATAAGCTTTCCAATTCCGACCCGTCTACATTACATAAAAATCAGATCGCATGTTTATATGGATTCATGGTCAATGTAACTAAACCCGATTTGGTGAGATGTAGAAGCATCATTTATCTGACACCGAATTTTGCTTCGATCAACGAAACTAGTAGCATGTGTTTCTACAGATTACACAAGCTATATATTATAAACATATGCATAACATTGTTTAATGATTCCGATATGGTTTTCAAGTTTACACATAAGCTTTTTACCGCATGTGTAGCGCGCTCTACGTACTCTAGAAGTACGTGGTCATCCAACCAATTGCTTGTAGTATGTCCAGAAAATCGGCGCCGATGCAAAGATTGCAAACGGATAAATCGGTATAGTAAAGTAGTGCTTGTGACGCGACACACATTCCCATCCCATCAAGATCAAAATCAATCAATATGTTTGTACAAGTGCTTGTACTGTCAATACCATATGTGTTTTCTGCAACATGGTACTTTGCTTCATTCTGAGAAACTATATCTTATATATTATGTACTTTTGATACTTGCGTCTGGATGAATGCGTAAATTATATTGACAATGAGATAGAGTACTGGGTCATGAACATTGATGCGGTGTTTGATCAAATGAGCGTAAGCAACTGCTGTCAATAATCTCAATAAACGATATCTTCCTATTCCTGTGTAGACGACGGTGACCTTCTGTCCGATTACATTGGGGTTTTTTACGTGTCAAGTTGGCGCATTTTCCAATAATGTAGTTAGTAGTTGTCGTGGACTAACTAAATCCATTCTCTTATATTTCCAATGTCAAATGTAAATTAATAACCATATTACATAACTGAACGGACCAACTTAATTAGACTGGTATGGTATACCTAAATAAAAATGTTTGTAGTTTGTATTTGTTTGTACTACATTTTAAATATCAATACTCCTAACGATAGCATAAAATAATAGAATGTAAGCTAAGGTAATGGGACATCTTGAATAAAGTAAATAGAGCAGATGCGTGCATTATTATGTTAGGTTGTATCGGGTATCAGAAACAGAAACAACTTCTCAGAGCAACACAAGTAATTGATCCTTTTACAAGCTCATACGTGTGAAATGGTATGTTTTACAACTTGCGTGCTATATAAAATGCTAATCCCCATCAATTAACACTTGCATGTTGGCCAATATATGCGCTGTCCAAAATGTCACAAGAAAAAAAAGCGAGATTAAATGATCGATATCCAATTTAATTAGGTAAGGCAATCCATTCAATATTGAATGACATGAGATTTGCCAATTGATTGGATTTTAATAGAACTTGTTTGTAATTTACTATATCTTCTCGGAAAAGTAGAATTGACTTTCAGTCTCACTTCTCCCCACATGCCAGCCTCCGAGATCTTTGCTGAAATGAGAAATTTACGTATTAAAATTAATTGTATAATAATAAGCTTTTTGGAATGCAGACAGGTAAACGGAGTCATAAAATCAATAGGTCGTGCTCAAACAAATGACAGGATTGATAAAGCTACACATTAACTAATATTGACATAATGGATGATCGATAAATCAAATTGCATCATTAAGGTGCGTAGTTAGCGTCCACGAAGGATTACTCTAAACAACTGAGAACGACAAAATTTCATGACAGTTTTCGTTGTGAAAACCCATACTTATTCCAATAATAATAAAGGTTACATATTATGATGATAAGAACAAGAATAAAATATATATTGCCAGAACTAGCAGGAAAATTGCCAAAGCATGCCAATAAACATCATCCTTACTACACAGTTCAAATATTGTACTTGCTCCTTACGCCTTGCTTTTTCCTCTACAAGCCATCATGATACTGATCAGAAAATAACGATGAAATTCGTAAAAATGTTGGTTTCTCAACACACGTTTGAAAATGACAATTTCGCATGCACTACGGGAGGTATTTTTATTCACGTGTGCATTTACAAGTCTGCTAAATTGTGGGGGCAATGTGAGAATAGATATAAGAAGACCCATATCTGTCGGGATGTACCAAAGATCAATATCAGGAGCAAGTAAATTGGCTTCTTGTTGCTAAACAAACTGCATACAGTTGCATAAAACTGCAAATGGGTAGCTTCCGGACAATCATCTGGTCATCTTTTGCAACTTTACAACTAATCAGTGACATAAATACATACATGTACCTGGCGAATGATTATCTTTGCCTGCGTTTACAGAAAGTATATCATTTTTTCTGTCATGTATTTCCCATTATTAGCTAACCTCAGTTCAGGAATCATGCAGGCTTGAGTTTTAAGTTGCACCTTGCAAGGTACTTTTCCTATGAAAAATCACTGCGATTTATAATTGTATGTCATAATGACATCATAGGGCCCCCACAACAAGAATAAAAACAATGAAGGCTCAGAAATAAGAGTAGAGTGGTATAGATGCTTGTAACTTGATAAGGAAAACTATGGCACGAGTACATTTTTGATTTGAAACTCTGTATTGAGAAACAATAAACTTGTACCTATTCAATTATTGTCTAAACACAAAAAAAAAGGATATATTGAATCAAACGGACATTATTGCCTCATGCCGCATGGAATGTGGACATTTCGAAAGAAAATTCTGTACCTGAGCACAGTTTTTATAGTTTACACACCTTTGGGAAACTTACCATCATGCATTATCCCTTGTTTTTTGAAAAAGGCGTGAAAAGATAAGGATATTCTTCGAATAGCTGACTGCAGGCAATTCTAAATGGCTATTATTCCGAGATAAGACTCCCATTGAAACATTATGTAACGGTTTCTATTGCTGAAAAACAATTTTTTAAGTAATTTTTTATCAATGTTAATAATAATTTAGCTGATAGTAACATGCCACGGCAAACGAAACACAATCTAGTATGAAGCCTGTCATCAAGATAAGGTACCCTAAAACGCCCCTAGCCAACCATTGCTGGTGGTTGATAGCTCAATATAATAATTCCGATCCCCAGGGAATGGAGAAGTAAGAGGTAAGTTATTTTTTTATGAAGTCATTCATCATTTCAGATTGTAGAATCATCTGACATTGAAGATTTCTTGTCCTCTATGAAAGCAAAATCAGAAAAATTTATTATTTACGAAGTCACTTAAAATTAAGTGTAAACATGAAAGAAGATTCCAAACGAAAATTTAATAAATTGAATTTCTATCATTCATTCATTGAAATCTAGTCTGTGTCTGGAATATCAACATCTTCTTACAACTGAGTGATTTACTAGTTCATCTAATCACCAACCTGTCTTGTAGCAGATTCAGATTAAAATTGGAAATTGAATATAAACAACTCGTTTTGACAACGTTTGTTTGCTAAATATTAATTGTGTCAAAAGAAAATTGATAGGAATAATAATTAGTCTACTTAAAAGGGTCCACGATCTACATGCTTAAAACATGCTTCTTTATCCCACTATTACAACTTGCAACCTATATAATAAGGCTTCCAACATACCTAACTATAATATACTGCGTAAGAAAGAAGGAGCAGGACAGAATTTTGACCTATTATACTCGTTATCAGGCTTTAATCACACTATTTGTGTATTAATTTTCTCAATCTTATTGAAAATCATATTTAATCTTCATTCTTCATAAAATTGTCTTGTCACTCACATGTTATATTTTAATTGAAACTTCATAACATGATATATATCACTACTGCAAGTCATGCGTAACATGTTACAATATATACAATACCTACAAAGCAAATTAATTTTGCTACTGCATTTGTTATGAGAGCGATCATTGATCATGTCATTGTAGTACTCTTCACTTTTAACATCATCTCAACTCGAAAGATAGTAATATCATTGTCAATGACAGAATTGGAGTGACTTTAACCAGAAAGTGAATCTGTTGTGCGATTAAGTTGGGTTGTCCTTCAGTTGAATTAATGCAAATCAATGTACTGCCACAAAAAGGTGTGAACTCAAGTGAACTCAAGTACGAAAAATTCTGTGAGCGTTCAAACGCTTTTATAAATCGTTCGCACAATTAAAAGCCCTTTCTGCAAAAGCAATTTGTTTGATGCAAGCTTATATGTATGACGTGTGTGTTGAAGCTATGAATAAATTATTAATTTTCAAAACTGTTTCTCACATTTCTTTGTTTATGGCAGCGTTTCTAGAGCCATAGGTACTTGACCCCCCGATTCATTTAATTCTCCGATGCAGTAGATGCTCACCTATTGACTTGATGTCTTACATGACGAGTGGCAGATGCATATTGATTTTATTATTAACTTGTCGCTTGCACCGTTACCGTCTTATCTTTATTTTCTAAATTCATATTTACTTAATAAAATACATGACTAGACAGGACATGTGCCTTTTCTAATTTATTAGTCGTTTTTATTAGAAAAACTCTGTTTTGTTCACCCGATCGCTGCTTTTTTACAATGCTGGCTGACTATAATATACAAAGAAGAAAGAGGTGGCATGAGAAACCTGACACTTGTTTACCTATATTTGTGATTAAGCATTATTTATACAATGCTTGCTCTGCTCATGTCATGTATTATATTATTCAACTACCGCAATGAATCGTATGTAAATCACCACGATTTCGAAGCGTTCGCCATTTGCTTAATAAAGTGACTATATGTTTACGTATGATTAACCAAATAAATAATAATAGCCAGAAGAGGACAATACAGATTTAAAATTCTGGGAAGGATTTTCCGAATAAATAGTTTATTAGCTAATGCAATAGTGAATGTTAGCCATATATTGTTGTAATTCAGTTTTAACTTTGGCTTTTGTTTTGGTACGTTTAACCTGAGAAGTTAATTTAATACGTGACAGTTGCTTATGAATTTTGAATGTGAATAAGCACTCATCTAACGCAAACGCATTGGTCTCTTGGTCATTTAGGTAATACTTAACAAACTGCCTTATTGAAGGTGTTCTTCTCATTATATCGAGCAAAATATTATGACGCGTGATTATTTCTACTGATTACTAGCATCGTGATACTTGGTTTTAAATCCACCAAGTAATTAACAAGCATGTAAGTAAGCGAAATATGGTTCATTTAAATGAGCTAGAGCTCATTATTGCACCCTGTAATTTGTCGAAAGACTTATGGCTGAGCTAAACTACCAAGATAATGGTACATACATCACTTCATTTCCTCTTTTTAATGTTATCCACTTTTGACTTGACAACTTGAAGCGAAGAAGAGACTCATGTGGGGTTGCATCATCCCCCCATTTAAATAATCTGGTTTTACAAATGTAATGTTAAAACAAAGTATAACTGATGCGTTTTCAAAAGGGTAATAAAAATAAGAAAATGAAGCATTGGTGCACGTTATAAATGGCAAAATCGAAAGAGTTATCTTCAGAGCAGGGGTGACGGGAATAACTGCGACAATAGGATGATCTTTGATTAGAAAAAGTCATGCTTCATTCAACATGCGGCACAATCGTGGCAAAGTATTATCTCTACGTGAAATCAGCATCATATAACAAGTCATCAGGATCACGATGGCATTATCATTTCACAAAGGCAGTATTATTATTGGCTACATGTTTGTAATATTTTTGTTGGTATAAGTTATATAACATCCATTTAAATTAATATTATGTTGTATATACGACAAGGACCATATATTTGTAGTACTCCACTGTTTTACGATTTACATACACGAATACGTTTTAATCTTTAGACATTTAGTTAGCTGACCAGCAATTGCAGGTGATTTGTTATTTCCCACAATCGTTATACATAGGCAAACTGAAGATGTACAGATAAGTTATTGATAAGTTCTGATGATTTTTTTTTCTCGGGAGCAACAGCAATTGTCATGAAATGATGCTCTTGTCATTATATGAAGTGAAAAATGCTCACCTAAAAACTATGCAGGTCTAAACTACAAAATATACAACATGACTGATAACAGTGGCGTTGGACCTGAAAATTTGATGTGGTAGCCAAACTCTTGAAATAAAGCATCAATTTACTTGAGTGATTGGCAGATCACTGTCATCCTGTCCTCTCAACGGAGAACGTCTTATCGAATAATTGATAGCAGGATGACGAATGCAATCGATAAATTGCTCTTTTCTTATTAAAAGGATTTGCTTGGATCTCCCACTGGCTTGTTGCAAACATATTGTTTGCAAATCCTTGAAGAATCCGAAATTGCTTGCGGCCCCACTTGTCTTGTCAGTTCGGTCGTTTACCCACCAACAAAATTCATTCCACGAAAGTCATTGCATTTTGTTGACACACGTTGCTGGTTTTGACTTTGCTGTCGGCAGGTTAAACACAGAAATACCACACACCCGTACTTGACAGTTTCCGTGGAATGAGAAAAATCCAGAAACACTATCGGAAAGTGTTCACGAGCAGACTGTAAGCCATTTAGTGTGCAATAGAAAAGCAAACAAACCAGATTGAATCTTGAGATATGATACAAAATCAGGATATAAAAATTTCATTTCACACTTAATGTAGTGGATAATACTGAAGGTGTTTTAACGCATTGTACATGATAGTTAGAATGAAACGTACGTGACAGTGGTAGGTGTATGAGGAGCGTCTAAAATTATGCAGCTTCAGAAGATTTAAGCAAACTGATTTGATATAAATATGTACCAATAACCTGTGTCATTTTAGCTACCGCTTAGTGCTTGCTTCAAGTTTCCTTAAAATATGCCTACTCCTAAGTGCTAACATTGCAAGTAGGCAATAAATAAATGCGAGAAACAATCACTTTTTTGCCTTTGCCTTTGAGTTCTTTCTAGCAGCTATGAAGAAGTCAAAGTGCATAGCAAGACGTAATAAAGATAGCATTGCATTCTTTAATTTGTTTACCTTCCGGTTGACAATAAATCCTAGTTCCCACACAGCATATATTTAACGCTACCTAAACACCCTCTTGTACTATTACGGCTATATGCTGAATGTAAATTACAATTATTTTGTTGTGATTCGCTTACACTGAGCATTTGTACAGGCACATACTTTATTAGTAAAATTACGTATAATACTCATTTATATTTAGGTACGTATTATGTATTTTTATACTTCCGCTATTTTTCCTTTAAACAAATCGGAGTGTCTATTGAGTAGACTCTATTCTATACCATACACCGACCGAGCTGCAGTTTATGCAAACTAACTAACTTGCCACTACTGATGAATCTGTTTAATCTATGCTCATCATCTGAAGATGTGCTTATATGATGACCGTATATTTATAGGAAAGAGCTATACTTTCCGCTGTTCCTCTTCCTTTTTTCTTTGTATTTGCATCATAACAAGTATCGGCAGCTTTTTTGCCCTTTGAGGTATTATTGTAATGGTTTCACTTTTTATGCCTTTCTATACCATTTTACTGGTGAGTGACGAGGTGACTGTCATTTTCTAAAATACAGTTCAACTACAACACAGCAGTCGTCGCAATTTGTGCACATTATGCATAATATTGGTTTGTAAGTATGCAAATTATATTAATATTCATGCCGATATTTGGCTTTTGTTTTATAAAATCTGAGTAATGCCAGCCATATATAAAACTATTTTTACTTGCGAAAACAACTCTTCACTCGCCATATATTCTTTTCATTGAAGTGGCATTCATCGATGTTTTTACGATGCTCGAATGAAAGGTACGAGGAAGCAGAAAAGAAGAAGCACTATTCTTATGCAACGTTTACATTTATAATTATAGGGAGATAGTCAATGGACTTGGTTTATATAATTGAGAGGAAATCATTTTTTATTTCTGCCATATTTGTCCCATTTAATAGATTCTACAACAGATAAACAATAAAAATGGATGTTTTAAATGATTTTGTGGGGTAGTGGTGGTGGTGTGGTAAAGAGCAATCAGCATGCTTATATTTTACATGACAGTTCTAGTGAGGTGATGATGTTACAGCACTTCGTAGAGCCTTGCAAAGACAGTTTTTTAGCTTGCCTTTAGCAGTGTAAAAGTGTAATTATGATTCGTTTATGATGTAAAGACCGTAAAGTGAAAATTCCACTTTTTTCTCACATAGGAGCGGACTCACGTGTGAGACAATGGAGTGGACGAAATATCGATCGTGCTTAATTTTAACATATAATTTCGTTATAATTTTATCATTGTATCGTGGTAGGTTTAATATATGCTTGAAAACTTAAAACCTATCCTCTGACTAAGCAATAAAACTAGGTGATAACATGGGGTAGGCACACATAGTCGTATTTGTTTCCTCCAAAGACTTTACGGAAGGTGATAATGTTATAGCTTATTGTATTCATATTTTCTGTCGATGCGATTGCCAAGGTTCATGTTATAATGCTCTGCTATCAAATAATATTTATGATCTCACTTACATACATGCTACAAATACAGATTCATGCATGTACGTAGGACCAGAAAACACTGAGAAAACAGGACAGTATATTTTTGACAGATAAATACAAACATTTTTAATTACGTCGTATGTTGACCAGGTAAGTTAAAATGCGTTGATTTAACAGATTTTGCAGCAAGATTGCTTTGAGCAAAGATTTATTCTGCGGAAACGCAAAAGTGACAAATGCAAACTTACCGAAAAGGCCGACTATAAATGTGTTTTATTAAGGAAGCAAAATTTTCATGTTGTAAATTTCAGGTAGCATAAAATGAAGTGTCAGGAAGATCCTATTGATATATGTTGAAGAAGAATTTTATGAGCACGTGATGCACATTCTGTGATTAGTAATTGAAGAAATGAGCATTACTCCAATCAGACGGTAATAAACCAATTCAGAAATGTCGACAGGTCCTTTCTGACATTTGACACCATCTTTCATGTAGCTGACAAATGAAATTTCAATAAAAACTACCTTCCGTAATGAAGCTATGTCATCTTTGGTTAGTACCTACTTAAGAATCATCTTTCGTATTACCCAGGATTTACTGTTGACAAACTTTTCAATAAATTTTTAGACGAATAAAGAGTAACGTAGTCTATTAGTACTTAAATGCCATACACTCCCATTAGTGTTGCTTTAAAACATTGCGAGAAATAAATTTACCATTTTAGACACTGTCTGCCTAAAAGCAAGGTTATTTAGAAGCTATGAATCTAGAATTATTAATTAAAATGATGTAATTAGAACTTTCAAGGTGAGAAAGATGTTTTTCGTTCGATCGAAATCTCTGCGAAAGCGAAATAAAGTAATGGGATATTTCTCGCAAAAACAAATCTTTCGTAACACCTTATTTTACTCACATTTAACATATTTTAATGAAAAATTGATATTATCAGTGTGATGTACTAAAATATACATGTGCACAGGGTTTTTGTCAGCGATTCTCATTGAAAGAAAAAGATTATACACATGAGCATCTTTGATATTAGCTTGGTACCCCCTTTACTCAAACACTGCCATCAGTGTTATAAATAACGACGCGGTTTAACGCAATGTCTTGCACTAATTATGTGGTGCTAATACCAATCAAACCAATCTCGCTCACCCTGTCAGTTCTCCTCATTGTACTATTTATACGTGGTCAGTCAATCAGTTCTGAATGAAATCAATTGATCAGAAGCCTCTCACGTAAGTAATGTAGTTGAACAAAAACGTGTGGCTTTATCGAAAAAAAATTCCAACTAAGATTTTCGGTTTGATATAAACAAAAAGCATGTGGATTTTATGTTATCTAATTAATAACTACAGTGGAATGAAGATTTGGGGTATTGTGGTACTATTTGAATTATTGATAAATAATAGATGCGACCAATCTGCATTTCTTTGCTCTACCACATTTACCTGGAGAATAGCAATATAAAATATAAAAATGACTTTCAAACATTATGAATTGAATTTTGACAGTTAATATACAATACAGTTCTATTGATTTTTGCTTAAGAACTTAAACTTAAACTACAGTTTCTGTTTCTTCAAACTATATGAAAATATAACTAACGCTGTAATTCAAACAATTGCTTAAGCCTATGTTAACTAGTCATTACTAATTTCAAATATTATTCTTCAGAATTATTAGAGCATCCGGCATATATTGAAGTACGACTGTGATGGGTTCAAAGCGTTTAGTTAAGAATGACACCAAAACAAATGGGTATTAATTAAAACCAGACTGCTAACTACTGACCTAAGAACTGTACTCAGATTTCATACATACATTTTGTTCTTTAGATTATGGGTAGATAAGTACAAGCGTGCAGTTATCCCTCAACCCCATTCAACGATGTCGCAGAAAGGAAATGGATAGTGCCCTGGCAAACACAAAAGGTTTGCAATATTGTACAATAGTTGGTAGGAGAGCAAATGAAATATATGTAATTAAACTTTTGAATGAATTCTGACAGTCTGTAGTTTTACCCATGTCGAGGATGTTATTACTGATTGTAAGATCACAAGTCAAGTCATAAACAAGTGGTAAACACGTTTTCATGAAGAATCGCATGTCCGAGCCTGAAGCTGAATAAACCCTTGCACGAAAATATAAAAAGCAGAAAATATGAACTCTCCAAAAAATTGACCTGGTGCACTTTTCTCGTGTTCCGTATTCGAACATCTTTTTATACAGGAAACTATTGCATAATGAAATTTCATTCTTCAATTAGCTACTAGCCTCGCCCGATTTCAGTCATAAAAATGTCATTTGTAATAGCCAACATGAACACCTTTTTAGTGGACGATTGTGTTGACGGTCAAATTAGATTTGCTTAAAAAGTTTCTTTCAATCATGAGCAGCTTTCATTCTCGTTTATACTTTTACCTGAAATGAAATCTGATTCTGCTGTGCTGTTTCATCAGATCAGAGCAAAATATTGGAAATCTAGAAACGAATAAATTACGAAAAGAAATATACCAACCATTTAATAAATGATTTGATGAAAGTTGTGATCAAGCAACTTCCTCTTTTTTCGGATGCTATAATAGCTTTATGATAATATATCATTGTAAGGAAATCTTGAAATCGACTAAATTTTTGATAACATACAATTGATAAGGTATTAGTAAAGTAAAAATCTGAAATTCATCTCATCAGTAGCATCGTAATTGAACCACAACCAGTAATCACGTTTCAAACTCTGATGGTATATCATTATGTCGCGCAACTGCTTTCGCGCAGTGACCAATCATCACCATTTAGTTGGTTTAGGCAGCCAGCTATTATCGGTGTTGCTGACAAAAACGTTTTAGATTACGGAGATTATTTCAATGTTTTCTGCTAATAAAAAATATGTCACACTGATTACGTTTAACACGATCCACACGTTTTTTTTTGGCACGGGTATGAATGAAATGACCTATGCACACAACACGCAAAAAGAATAACGTCTATCTAACAGCCATAATTGAGAATGATGGAGTAAGCCCATTTACATACAATTCTACAATGTATAATGCTTAAAAGGAAAAATCAGAGCAAAAGTACCCCATTAAACCGACAAAAGCCTTGTATTGTTATTTACTTCATTATAATGTATATATCATCATTTTATTATTTTAAACATGTGCTTTACTAAATTGTACAACAATGCGTTACGACTACTTAATGCTCATTCAATCAAATCCAAAGCCAAGTAACTTCAGAAGCAGCAGACTCGATAACAAAGAAATACATTTGAAAAAATCTTGGAAGCTCAGCTAATCACAAAGCTTGCCTTATGTACGTAGCAGCAAATCATACGAGACTTTTCTTAGAATATTTTGCACATTTTTTCAGGAGATGAGTTAGATAACTGCTCTCAAGAAAGCATAACATATCACTTTAGTTATATAACGATATATCACTCAGCTCATTCATTATTTAAAAACTGTTATATGACCATAATATTATGTATTAACAAACTGTCAAGTTTTATCTTGCTTGTCTACCAATGCCCTACGCATCCGATGTTAGATCGCTGGTAACATAAAAACAATAACAATTTAATGAATGATGAGATTGAGAGTAATATGGGTAAAAGTGTAATAGCAAAATACGTATACGCGCATTTACGAGACAGTAAAAATGACAGCGGTGCTGTTTGGCTTCATATTAAAAACTGCCTATATGTATGTTTGAAGGAGCACTTGTACACACTCAAGAGGTGGATAAAAATTGTTTTTTGATGTTGTCTTATCCATCAATCTTTTCACCTTATCTGATATCTTGGTACAATAATAAGCTTATTGTTCCCTGCCCTTTGTCCTACTAATAATAACAAGCTTAACTTAAAGCAAGAAAAAAAATAGTTAAACCAAACTAAGGCATGGGAATTTAAAAAGTGAGATGTATGTATAATTCAATACAAGCTTATGCTAGAGCTGAATGAAAAGTGAATGAATGAACAGTCAATCTATGTTGACTTTACCTCGACTACTGTAAATACTGTTTATAACTATCCCGCATAAATTTTGCTTTCAAATGTGGTAGTTTATATCTGATAACCTGATCAGGATTCTGCTTTAGCACTGCAAATTGCAGACATCTAGTAACACTCATGTTAAATGTCTATGATATTCAACATGTAACCTGATCAGTGTCCCTTTAAATGCTGCCTTTGCTACAAACAAATGCATAACACAAATTACGACTGCATAAAATTACATGCTTTGTTAACTCCTCGTTCTAAACAGTACTCATCTTCATCGCCATCAACATCGCCAAGAAAAGTATATAAACTTGGCAAACATTTTTCTTTCGATTCAGTTAACATTTTTCAACGAGAGTTTGAAACGGTAACTCTCGAGGGAGAGTGTGTTTGTGTAAGAAACGCGCAAAAGGAAAGTGTACTGATCACTTAAATGTTCCCATGAAAGTAAAAACCAAAGGTGATTTGCAATTGAACTGTTGCAGTTGCAAGCAGAGGCTGAAAGACAAACTGTTTGTGAATCCGTTCATGGTCACAAAATGTAGTGACCGTTTCAAGTGCATATGAAAGGTTGTGAGTTTCTGGAAATCAAGACTTTTCAAACCATGGATCACCATTCTAAATGGGACAAGTTTCAGTGATCGTGAGGTGCAAGTATTTCTTACAGTTTATGTTAAAAAGTTTAAAATTGTAGGAAATTTCATTGCATAAATCAAAACGGATAGTGGAGGAGACAGCAAAATATGCGCGGATCGGTAAGAAACAAATTCCTTTTTACAAGATATGATTTCTATAAAAACGGGAGAGAAATTAATTATTCGTGTAATTTTGAGAGTGAAAGGAAACCTAAACGATGGAACGAGCGAACTCCATTATAAAGAATAAATTGACTAAAATGCTGCGTTAAATGAATTTAAAAAAATCCCCTTCAAATCAAATCTTGTGTTTCAAAAGCATTCGACCATAATTTATTAATCGGTTCTAATTCTCAAACTCTGTTATTTGGAAACAAATGTCGCACTAAACCCGTTTTCGTTCTAGGTATATATTTCACATTATTAAACACGTCAGTTTTGCATTCTGTGACATTTTCGATTGTGCGTTTTATTTTGTGAGAGCAAGCGCAAACAAATGAAGCTGTCAACTTTTTAAAGCAATTCATGTTCTCCTTAATATAAGGTTACTCACATGAATCTCAACGTAGTGTTTCTCCTTCTCCTTTGTTCGGAAGATGATGCTCGTCTATGACATAAATCTGCTGGAAGTATTTTTTTTATTGAATACCAACTTTCATCATTCCGGATATGTAATAAATTCGTCAAATTATTTAACAGATATTTATAGCCCTACTACTGGGCTGTGCAAATGCGGAACCACCAGTTACTGGAGGTATTAACGTTTTAACGTCTAATCTACATTGGCATTCAAAAGCAAGATGTGACACATGAAGACATAATGAGTTGACATATCGTACTAATGCTTTTCACCAGGTTATCCTAATAGAGCTCCCATTCCAAGCTCTTACGGAGCACCGAATGGAGCATATATACCCCCTGTTTCTGCCAATTCAGGAGGCAGTGTCAGCAGTGGAATAGGTGGAGGAAGTGGAGGAAATGGAGGCACATTTGGAAAGAGTCCGGGAGGAGCTTATGGTGCACCAGGTAATATTAAGATACTTGTAATATTAAAAGGAGTCACATTTTAAGTTTTAATGCTTGTTAGATAAACAACAAGTATATGCTATTCCTAGGGGGAGGAAACTTTGGTGGTAGTGGACCAGGGTCGGGAGGTGGAAACCGACCAGGAACACACTATGGACCACCGGGCTCAGGCAGTTTTGGTGGAGGTGGACCCGGCTCAGGTGGAATTGGAATAGTAGGTAGCCCTGGCTCTCAGTACGGCGCACCTGGCGGTGGAAGCTTTGGTGGAGGAGGGGGCTCAGGTGGAAACGCTGGAGGAAGTAGCCCTGGCTCTCAATACGGCCCACCTGGCGGTGGAAACTTTGGTGGAGGAGGGGGCTCAGGTGGAAACGCTGGAGGAAGTAGTCCTGGCTCTCAATACGGCCCACCTGGCGGTGGAAACTTTGGTGGAGGTCGCCCTGGTTCAGGTGGAAACGGTGGAGGAAG